>OX424572.1:24315116-24620116 GCA_949152435.1 Gastracanthus pulcherrimus | reverse complement strand
AAGAATAAAAAATCCATTTTTATTACTGATTATTTTATAATTATTCATTAAGCATTATTTAGAATAATATTTCTATTTAAAATATATTTCCGATTAATTTTTTGATAAAATTCCTTACAGTTACTGACTTTGTATGCCAAGAACGATTCAGTGAAGCCGTTTGATCTTGGAAATATTACAGAGATATTTCAGAAACATTTCATGCAATATAACGCTAAGCATTTCTGAAATATTTCTGAAATATTTCAAGAAAGATTCAGAAAAGCCGTTCTATGTTGGAAATATTACAGAGATATTTCAGAAACATTTCATGCAATATTATGCTAAACATTTCTGAAATATTTCTGAAATATTCCAAGAAAGATTCGGAAAAGCCGTTCTATGTTGGAAATATTACAGAGATATTTCAGAAACATTTCATGCAATATTACGCTAAACATTTCTGAAATATTTCTGAAATATTCCAAGAAAGATTCATGAAATATTTCTTGAACATTACATGAAATATTACAATGCCCCATATAGGCGGACATAACAATATTACAGTAATATTTCACTGAAATATTTCTGTAATATTTCAAATCTTACAATAAATATTACAGTTATATTTAGGAAATATTTCAAGCTGTGTGGGTGGGTGCCTAATCCAATAGGATTGTTTGCTGGAAGATCGCTTCGGCCGGCTAATCGGCTATTGGCCGACTGTTGGGTGCCTAATCCAATAGGATTGTTTGCTGGGAGATCGTTTAATGACTTTACGAGCTTTTCAGAAAATAGACTCGGTAGGGGGAGCTCGAAGCTTGTTATTGCAGAAATGTTCGATGCAATGAAAGTGCATTTAAAACTTTTTATTATTTATTTACTAGAAATATTTTTGTTCTTAACATTTTAAAAGCTTTTTTCTGTAAAATAATCGTACGTAAAACAATGTATGATTGATTCATTTTAATAATGAAAGACGCGTTTTATGATTATTATTGTAAAAATGTATCAATCTTTCGAGAGTAATGGTTAAATCATCAAAGAGTATATGAGTATAAATAATTTAATAATTTGACACAGTTAATTAATTATAGATATTATACATATTTTCTTTATACTATATATCACGTAAATGTACACCATCGTATTGTTTTATTTTTGTTTAATATAAAATTATTTTGATCTAAATTTATTACCTCACATTTCCTTAATATAAACAATACAATTAAGCAAACAAAATGACTTCAATCAAGAGAGTAAGTTTCTTAAACTAAGAAACTTTTTAGCATGGCTGATGTAAGAAAAAAATCGTCTGTAAGTTTGTCACAAACTCCTGAATGTTTTTCAGACAGCTAATACAACCGCCACGCATTCGTTTATGCATATACTTCTCGATAAAGTGGCGCGGTGCAGTTCCGCAACAAAGGAGCATATCCCTCCGCGCCCTGCCACGAGACAGAGGCGAAGCCCGGAGCAGGATAAGCGTAAAACAGTTGGCCTGTCTTCGAGGGCCGCGCTCTGTACGTTCCCCAGCAAGTAATATTTATTGTTTGTATGAAACGGAAAACTTGCTCTTTCGAATACATTAAAATATTAATGTAATAAACATTACACATATAATCTATGTTAATATAGTTGAAAGAGATTAAAATCATCTAAAAAAATATTATTCCGCCATAATTTCCTTATTTATCCGAAAAATGATACTTGTCGTCATAAAATTTATTCTTTTATTCAAAGTATCGCCTACTAAAACGAAATCAACAATTTTTCAGAAAAGTGAACCCAATACCGACATAACCCAATAACCTAACAACCCGTAACACCATAACCCAATAACCTAATAACCTCATAACCCAATAACCTAATAACCTCATAACCCAATAACCCAGGAAAAACAAACCCAGAAACACAGCAACCGATGTCGACGTTGACTCGTCAACCCAAGAGTCCGACTTCGCGCGCCACTCAAAGCGAACGCGATTTTCTCAAATCTACGCTATTCACCAATGAGTCAGAAAAATTTAATGCATATGACTGGAAAGGTCTCGGAAAGACAAAAAAATCTAGCATAGACAGGATCTCGAGGCTCGACGGGAAGGCCCTAAAAAAGACAAACGAGCAAAGGTTGCCTCGTACTTTTGATGTTGCGCAGCAAAACACCTCGGCTGCTGATAACTCTGCTTCGTCGCATCGCAGAGCACTCTGAACAAGCTTCTCTTCAAGCTTTCGAACCTGCATTCGAAGGAGGCCTCGTGAGATTTTGATTGACGATCATTTTATAGCGTATAAACAAAAATGTTCAGTCTCCAAAATTCGCAGCGAGCGCGTTTTTTGAAATTTTACGCTATATGCGAAGCATCTGCAAAATTTTCGACACTTTATTCGAAAAGCTGATGAAAAAATTAACAAAATGAGATTGGTCAGATTTTCCTCACTCAACGATTAAATATCGAAACGAAGGCGGAGATACGTACAAGACGCATTTCTCGCTTTATTCACCCATAACTTCCTTATTTATCCGAAAAAATGATACTTGTCGTCATAAAATTTATTCTTTTATCCAAAGTATCGCCAACTGAAACGAGATCAACAATTTTTCAGAAAAATGAACCCAATAACCGTCGCAGTGTATTGCATCAAACCTGTGTACTTTGATGGCTTTTCAGCGAGCAGAAGTTGTACATTGCTGAAAAAACGCGTTTTTGGCGGCAGTGCTCCAGAACTAAGTATAAAAATTTATAACTGTTAAAAAATTTTATCCACTAATAAATGCAGTTCATATTCCATAATAACTATTATAAAAGTCTCAATTCCGACCTTTATAAACTATTATAAATAGTTTTAAATAATTTCTATCTATTACTTTCTTTCATAACTAGTTATATACAATTATTCATACAAGAATATTTCCGTCTTGGGATGTATTCGATTCTATATACCTCATTTTTCGAGGTTCAGTAATATATCACAGCTTGTTTATAAATTTATAGACGAAACGCCATGGGTCTTCGAATATATATTATAAATTCGTATGAAAATAACAATATATATTAATAATAAATCCGTACTATTTGAAAAACATTTAATACAACAACGAACTTTTTTCGTAAACAGTCCTGTGGAGCTTGTATATAATAATATAGATGCCTCGCAGGACTGTTTACAAAAATTGTTCGTTGTTATACTAAATGTTTTTAAAATTGTACGGATTTTATTTCTAAATAATTTTTGTTATTTTTTAAGAATATATAATGCATAATCTAAGATACATAGCTTTTCGTCTGTAAAATCATAAATAAAAGCTGAGACTTTTTTCGTAAACAGTCCTGTGGAGCATGTATATTATATACTAGCTCAACAGGACCGTTTAAGAAAAAAGTTCGATGTTAAACTAAATATTTTAAAATTGTACGGATTTTATCTAAATAATTTCTGTTATCTTTACACTAATATTTAATAAATAAAATGCTGTAACCTAATTATTTGTTTCCTTTTTTACAAATATTTAAATGAAGTCAAAGATTGGAATATTTAAAAAAAGTCCACGGTTTCATTGAAAAATATTTTTTTTTACAATTCCGGTCGATGTTAACAATAAGTGTAGTGTTCTTAACACTTGTATGTAAATTTTCATATCATCATTCAACAAAACTTCAGCCTATAGTTTTGCTTGTTGTCTGGAACAAACTCCGAAGCTATAGATTTGCAATAATATTTGAGCCATACTTTTGACAGTCTTCTCATACACTTCTTTCTATTACACGAGGCAGAGGTGAAGCCCGGAGCAGGATAAGCGTAAAACAGTTGGCCTGTCTTCGAGGGCCGCGCTCTGTACGTTTCCCAGCAAGTAATATTTATTGTTCATATGAAACGCAAAACTTGCTCTTTAGAATACATTAAAATATTAATGTAATAAACATTACACATATCATCTATGTTAATATAGTTGAAAGAGATAAAAAACATCTAAACAAAATAGAAAAATTTAATAAATCTTACTTCGAATACATGCAAACTGTTTTACGCCTGCCCCTGGCATCACCTCCGCCTCGTGTAATAAGAAACGGCTGAGAGAAGACTGCCTCAAAAATCGTTGCAAATGTATAGCTACGGAGACTATCCCAGACCTTTCTCAAAATAATGGAAAACAAAAGCATAGCGTTCCATCAAGACTGCTGTAACCTAATCATTTGTTTCATTTTTTACAAACATTTAAATGAAGTCGATGATTGGAATATTTAAAAAAAAGTCCACGGTTTCATCGAAAAATATTATTTTTTACTCTCGTCTCAGGACCTCGCGTCTTAGACTCGTCCAGTCTAAGGCGAGAGGTCAGAAGAAAACAGCCCTCCAAGAGATAGGAGTGGCGCATGAATTGAAATCTACTGCAACGATAGAACGGAAGGTCATTTTACCGCAAAGCCGCGCGAGACTCGCTTTGCCCCAGTCTATTTAACTACTTCAAGGAAATAAAATAAAGAAATTCTAAGTTTGTATGATGTTTGACGTGAATATAATAAAATAATGTTCATAAAATATTTGTAGTAATTATATATAATATTTTAAACCATTATATTTCCATTAAAGTTTTATTATTTCTATATATTTTCTTGATATTCTACTTTTTTTTTGTATTGAATCATTGAATAATTGACAAGTATAAATGTCAGAATTGTATAGTACGGGCAATTCAACAATGCGCATGAAGAAGACGAGAAATAGAGCGTCGTCGAAATGTCTTTGAAATTAAGAAAATTGTATATAATTGATTATTTAAAATTTTTTTTAACTATTTTGTAGCAGCGAATTCTTTATATATCGTATTCCGAAATGCATATCTTTACTCATACACAAAAACCAAATATAAATAATAGTTTAACAAACATATTTTTTATGCTTTTTGGCACGGTTAGCATGTAAAAAGGAACTAAAGGCTACGCAATAAAAAAAGAATACTTATTTTTGTTACAATTTAAAATTTTTTATTAAAGAAAATGTACTCGTCGTCACAAAATTCACACAATTCTCGGCTTTTGCGAGATTCGCTAATGCATACAATACAAAAGAGGATAAATAGTTTTTAAAATATATTAGATCATTCCATTATGTGAAACTGGAAGGGACAAAATAAGGTTTTATAAAAAATATAAAATGCTAAAAATATTCCTAAAAATATTACTTATTAATAATTGATTAAATATTAATTAAATTAAATTCTAATATACAAGCATATTTGTTCTGTCCATTGGTATGTTCACTAATGTTAAATTTTTCCATGACAACTGCTTCGAAATTCAGTAAATCTAACGCTATTTTCAGAAACTCCTTTTAAAAATAGATATAACTATAGTTTACGTCGATCACTTTATCACGCACATATATACAATTACACTGCTAACCTAACATAATTTGTAAATAATTAAAAATACAACTAAACTCGAAAGGTCTCTAGTACTGATAAACAAAAGCTACGAACTCGCTTTTAAAAATCCTAACGTCATGCACAGCCATACACACTCCATAATATCTAAACGTAAACACTCACACTGAAACTATATAAATCGCGAACTCAACCGCAATCTCTCTTCGCCCTCTGGGCCGCGATCTGCCGCTGAAAAACTTTACTCAATATTTCACTTTTTTCATTATCGTGCACTTGCTGCGGCGATGGCTTCTTGACAGCCTTAGCGACGCGCTGACGCTTGGACGATGTTCCCGATGGATCAGCGGCTGTTGATTTCCGCTTGCGCTTCGGGCTTCCTGGCATCGGACCGTCGAAAGTTTCCGACGCAGCTTCGACGTTGGTACTGGAGAGAGGCGTATGGCTGTCGCGAGAGTTGAATAGCTCGTCGTACTGCCGGTCGATGCTTCTTGCGCAGCGCTCCTTGTCCTCGTCGGCGAACGGCAGGTCGTCGTACATGTAGAGCGACTTGGATTCCTCGGGGTCGAGGATCAAAACCCGAGGAGTCGGTGGCCGGCAAGCGTTGCCGTCCTCGTCGATGTACGGCTTGCTGGGCTCGCTGTTCTCCTCCGGTGTCCGAAAGACGAGCTCCTCGTCGAACTCCTCGTGCTGCACAGGAGGGAAGGAGCCGAAGAGATCCTTCAAGTGTTTGGCGATCTCGGCTTTACGACGATCCACCAGAGCTGCTGCCATTGTTGTGATGGCCCTGTGTCACTTGTTGCACCACCGAAAGTTTGGTTACTTGTGAAGGAGATCGTTTGAAGGCAACTCGTGAATGATGATTGACTCCGGGGCTGTATATATAGGCTCTAAAGGGGGAGATTGAGTCACTAAGGGCTTCGGCCGGCTAATCGGTAATTGGCCGACTGTTGGGTGCCTAATCCAATAGGATTGTTTGCTGGAAGATCGCTTCGGCCGGCTAATCGGCTATTGGCCGACTGTTGGGTGCCTAATCCAATAGGATTGTTTGCTGGGAGATCGTTTAATGACTTTACGAGCTTTTCAGAAAATAGACTCGGTAGGGGGAGCTCGAAGCTTGTTATTGCAGAAATGTTCGATGCAATGAAAGTGCATTTAAAACTTTTTATTATTTATTTACTAGAAATTTTTTTGTTCTTAACATTTTAAAAGCTTTTTTCTGTAAAATAATCGTACGTAAAACAATGTATGATTGATTCATTTTAATAATGAAAGACGCGTTTTATGATTATTATTGTAAAAATGTATCAATCTTTCGAGAGTAATGGTTAAATCATCAAAGAGTATATGAGTATAAATAATTTAATAATTTGACACAGTTAATTAATTATAGATATTATACATATTTTCTTTATACTATATATCACGTAAATGTACACCATCGTATTGTTTTATTTTTGTTTAATATAAAATTATTTTGATCTAAATTTATTACCTCACATTTCCTTAATATAAACAATACAATTAAGCAAACAAAATGACTTCAATCAAGAGAGTAAGTTTCTTAAACTAAGAAACTTTTTAGCATGGCTGATGTAAGAAAAAAATCGTCTGTAAGTTTGTCACAAACTCCTGAATGTTTTTCGGACAGCTAATACAACCGCCACGCATTCGTTTATGCATATACTTCTCGATAAAGTGGCGCGGTGCAGTTCCGCAACAAAGGAGCATATCCCTCCGCGCCCTGCCACGAGACAGAGGCGAAGCCCGGAGCAGGATAAGCGTAAAACAGTTGGCCTGTCTTCGAGGGCCGCGCTCTGTACGTTCCCCAGCAAGTAATATTTATTGTTTGTATGAAACGGAAAACTTGCTCTTTCGAATACATTAAGATATTAATGTAATAAACATTACACATATAATCTATGTTAATATAGTTGAAAGAGATTAAAATCATCTAAAAAAATATTATTCCGCCATAATTTCCTTATTTATCCGAAAAATGATACTTGTCGTCATAAAATTTATTCTTTTATTCAAAGTATCGCCTACTAAAACGAAATCAACAATTTTTCAGAAAAGTGAACCCAATACCGACATAACCCAATAACCTAACAACCCGTAACACCATAACCCAATAACCTAATAACCTCATAACCCAATAACCCAGGAAAAACAAACCCAGAAACACAGCAACCGATGTCGACGTTGACTCGTCAACCCAAGAGTCCGACTTCGCGCGCCACTCAAAGCGAACGCGATTTTCTCAAATCTACGCTATTCACCAATGAGTCAGAAAAATTTAATGCATATGACTGGAAAGGTCTCGGAAAGACAAAAAAATCTAGCATAGACAGGATCTCGAGGCTCGACGGGAAGGCCCTAAAAAAGACAAACGAGCAAAGGTTGCCTCGTACTTTTGATGTTGCGCAGCAAAACACCTCGGCTGCTGATAACTCTGCTTCGTCGCATCGCAGAGCACTCTGAACAAGCTTCTCTTCAAGCTTTCGAACCTGCATTCGAAGGAGGCCTCGTGAGATTTTGATTGGCGATCATTTTATAGCGTATAAACAAAAATGTTCAGTCTCCAAAATTCGCAGCGAGCGCGTTTTTTGAAATTTTACGCTATATGCGAAGCATCTGCAAAATTTTCGACACTTTATTCGAAAAGCTGATGAAAAAATTAACAAAATGAGATTGGTCAGATTTTCCTCACTCAACGATTAAATATCGAAACGAAGGCGGAGATACGTACAAGACGCATTTCTCGCTTTATTCACCCATAACTTCCTTATTTATCCGAAAAAATGATACTTGTCGTCATAAAATTTATTCTTTTATCCAAAGTATCGCCAACTGAAACGAGATCAACAATTTTTCAGAAAAATGAACCCAATAACCGTCGCAGTGTATTGCATCAAACCTGTGTACTTTGATGGCTTTTCAGCGAGCAGAAGTTGTACATTGCTGAACAAACGCGTTTTTGGCGGCAGTGCTCCAGAATTAAGTATAAAAATTTATAACTGTTAAAAAATTTTATCCACTAATAAATGCAGTTCATATTCCATAATAACTATTATAAAAGTCTCAATTCCGACCTTTATAAACTATTATAAATAGTTTTAAATAATTTCTATCTATTACTTTCTTTCATAACTAGTTATATACAATTATTCATACAAGAATATTTCCGTCTGGGGATGTATTCGATTCTATATACCTCATTTTTCGAGGTTCAGTAATATATCACAGCTTGTTTATAAATTTATAGACGAAACGCCATGGGTCTTCGAATATATATTATAAATTCGTATGAAAATAACAATATATATTAATATTAAATCCGTACTATTTGAAAAACATTTAATACAACAACGAACTTTTTTCGTAAACAGTCCTGTGGAGCTTGTATATAATAATATAGATGCCTCGCAGGACTGTTTACAAAAATTGTTCGTTGTTATACTAAATGTTTTTAAAATTGTACGGATTTTATTTATAATAATTTTTGTTATTTTTTAAGAATATATAATGCATAATCTAAGATACATAGCTTTTCGTCTGTAAAATCATAAATAAAAGCTGAGACTTTTTTCGTAAACAGTCCTGTGGAGCATGTATATTATATACTAGCTCAACAGGACCGTTTAAGAAAAAAGTTCGTTGTTAAACTAAATATTTTAAAATTGTACGGATTGTATCTAAATAATTTCTGTTATCTTTACACTAATATTTAATAAATAAAATGCTGTAACCTAATTATTTGTTTCCTTTTTTACAAATATTTAAATGAAGTCAAAGATTGGAATATTTAAAAAAAGTCCACGGTTTCATTGAAAAATATTTTTTTTTACAATTCCGGTCGATGTTAACAATAAGTGTAGTGTTCTTAATACTTGTATGTAAATTTTCATATCATCATTCAACAAAACTCCAGCCTATAGTTTTGCTTGTTGTCTGGAACAAACTCCGAAGCTATAGATTTGCAATAATATTTGAGCCATACTTTTGACAGTCTTCTCATACACTTCTTTCTATTACACGAGGCAGAGGTGAAGCCCGGAGCAGGATAAGCGTAAAACAGTTGGCCTGTCTTCGAGGGCCGCGCTCTGTACGTTTCTCAGCAAGTAATATTTATTGTTCATATGAAACGCAAAACTTGCTCTTTAGAATACATTAAAATATTAATGTAATAAACATTACACATATCATCTATGTTAATATAGTTGAAAGAGATAAAAAACATCTAAACAAAATAGAAAAATTTAATAGTTCTTACTTCGAATACATGCAAACTGTTTTACGCCTGCCCCTGGCATCACCTCCGCCTCGTGTAATAAGAAACGGCTGAGAGAAGACTGCCTCAAAAATCGTTGCAAATGTATAGCTACGGAGACTATCCCAGTCCTTTCTCAAAATAATGGAAAACAAAAGCATAGCGTTCCATCAAGACTGCTGTAACCTAATCATTTGTTTCATTTTTTACAAACATTTAAATGAAGTCGATGATTGGAATATTTAAAAAAAAGTCCACGGTTTCATCGAAAAATATTATTTTTTACTCTCGTCTCAGGACCTCGCGTCTTAGACTCGTCCAGTCTAAGGCGAGAGGTCAGAAGAAAACAGCCCTCCAAGAGATAGGAGTGGCGCATGAATTGAAATCTACTGCAACGATAGAACGGAAGGTCATTTTACCGCAAAGCCGCGCGAGACTCGCTTTGCCCCAGTCTATTTAACTACTTCAAGGAAATAAAATAAAGAAATTCAAAGTTTGTATGATGTTTGACGTGAATATAATAAAATAATGTTCATAAAATATTTGTAGTAATTATATATAATATTTTAAACCATTATATTTCCATTAAAGTTTTATTATTTCTATATATTTTCTTGATATTCTACTTTTTTTTTGTATTGAATCATTGAATAATTGACAAGTATAAATGTCAGAATTGTATAGTACGAGCAATTCAACAATGCGCATGAAGAAGACGAGAAATAGAGCGTCGTCGAAATGTCTTTGAAATTAAGAAAATTGTATATAATTGATTAATTAAAATTTTTTTTAACTATTTTGTAGCAGCGAATTCTTTTTATATATCGTATTCCGAAATGCATATCTTTACTCATACACAAAAACCAAATATAAATAATAGTTTAACAAACATATTTTTTATGCTTTTTGGCACGTGTTTACGCTATTTTTACAGGTCTTAGTCATATAGGTACATTTCTGTAGATTTGAATTTCGCGCCATTTCGTGCGGTCAATTGCGACGTTGCGTGACCGTCAGCGCGCGCGGTTCTGTCTCGATTCGCGCGCGCTCTCGCAATTGTTCACTTTTGACAGGACCTCCAAGCTGTTCGCGCGCTTAGCAGCCCTGCTGAATATATAGTTTAATTTTCAGCCCTTTTGCGTCCTGATTGCCGTGATTTCGTGTTCGATTGGCTGAGATATATTTCCGTTCTTTTCAGAGCGAATATATTCAGCCTTCCTGCGATCGTGAAATTGTAACCGAATTCGTGCTAGCGTGCGTGAGAATTCGCGCGTGTGTGTGTGTGTATCTTGTGTGTGTAGTTTATCTAGAAGTAGATTATTGTTCAGCACGGTTAGCATGTAAAAAGGAACTAAAGGCTACGCAATAAAAAAAGAATACTTATTTTTGTTACAATTTAAAATTTTTTATTAAAGAAAATGTACTCGTCGTCACAAAATTCACACAATTCTCGGCTTTTGCGAGATTCGCTAATGCATACAATACAAAAGAGGATAAATAGTTTTTAAAATATATTAGATCATTCCATTATGTGAAACTGGAAGGGACAAAATAAGGTTTTATAAAAAATATAAAATGCTAAAAATATTCCTAAAAATATTACTTATTAATAATTGATTAAATATTAATTAAATTAAATTCTAATATACAAGCATATTTGTTCTGTCCATTGGTATGTTCACTAATGTTAAATTTTTCCATGACAACTGCTTCGAAATTCAGTAAATCTAACGCTATTTTCAGAAACTCCTTTTAAAAATAGATATAACTATAGTTTACGTCGATCACTTTATCACGCACATATATACAATTACACTGCTAACCTAACATAATTTGTAAATAATTAAAAATACAACTAAACTCGAAAGGTCTCTAGTACTGATAAACAAAAGCTACGAACTCGCTTTTAAAAATCCTAACGTCATGCACAGCCATACACACTCCATAATATCTAAACGTAAACACTCACACTGAAACTATATAAATCGCGAACTCAACCGCAATCTCTCTTCGCCCTCTGGGCCGCGATCTGCCGCTGAAAAACTTTACTCAATATTTCACTTTTTTCATTATCGTGCACTTGCTGCGGCGATGGCTTCTTGACAGCCTTAGCGACGCGCTGACGCTTGGACGATGTTCCCGATGGATCAGCGGCTGTTGATTTCCGCTTGCGCTTCGGGCTTCCTGGCATCGGACCGTCGAAAGTTTCCGACGCAGCTTCGACGTTGGTACTGGAGAGAGGCGTATGGCTGTCGCGAGAGTTGAATAGCTCGTCGTACTGCCGGTCGATGCTTCTTGCGCAGCGCTCCTTGTCCTCGTCGGCGAACGGCAGGTCGTCGTACATGTAGAGCGACTTGGATTCCTCGGGGTCGAGGATCAAAACCCGAGGAGTCGGTGGCCGGCAAGCGTTCCTGGTTGTTCTTCTGCTCGTTATCGACTTCGTATTCCGTCTCGGAATCGTCCCCGACTTGAGCGTTGGCTCCTGCACGTTGATTGGTATCGACGCCGGGATTGACGTAAGTTTCGTCATTGTTCAGCTGACTATTTCGCACTTCGTCCTGCGTGTTGTCGATGACTCCATTATTACTATTCTTCGGCAGAAGAACAGGAACACATCGTTTCCATTGCAGGTCTTGGCGTTGGTCGACAACTACATTACCGTTTTTCGGCAGAAGAACACGAGCACGTCTTGATGGAGGAGGCGGATCTTCCTGATTATTCGCAGACCGTTTCCTGTTATTCCCTGCATCAAATCTTTTTTGATTATTCTTCTTTGGCAGAAAAATAGGAGGATGCTTTTGTTTAAGCCGCTGCATGTCTTTGCGTTGGTCGACGACTGCATTACCGTTGTGCGGCAGAATAACAGGAACATCTCTTGGTGGAGGAGTCAAGTCTTTTCCGGCGATATCCTTCCTTAGCATTCTTGATTGCCTTTGTCATGGCAACAGAAAAATTGTTAAGTGTTGGCTTCTCCATAGCGTCCTTATTGAGATTCATAGCAGCTGATGAAGGAAAAATAATTAATTATAATTGAAGAGTAAATGTCTCATTTATACGTAAATTGCAAGTTATAAAAAGTATGCGTACCTTCGCAAGCCTCCGCAAAACGTGTTGATTTGAGAGCGACCTTTGCGTTGTCTTTTTTGCAACCATGCCAGGTCACATTCTCGTTGAGATCGTCGCCTAATTCAAAGCAACTTTTAAAATAAAAGTTTGCTTCTTCGTGCACATTAGCACATCCCAGGTATGCGAGATAATTGACCTAAAACGAATTTTTTATAAATTAATAATAATTACAAGAGAATAATAACAAATATATGTATATATATCTACTCACGACATCATCGAACTGCTCGTTAGTGGCATTATTGAAGTCGAGAAGGTCAGCAGTGGATTTGAACGGGAAGCAAGAAGGTTGAGTCCTAGCCTTAGGAGAGTTTCTCCTTGTCAGATCCTTCAGCATTTGCAAAATGGATCTAAAAAGTAAAATGATTCATTATTTGCAATTATCATTAAAATTGAAAAAAATTAACGGGAAATATATACTTACAGTCGGGCTTCCTCCATTCTCTTGACGCTTTTCTGAATTTCGCTAGAATTGAATGTATAAATTAATGTAATATTAACTATAGTTACTATTTAATACAGTATACTGTATTAAAATTGTGATCGATATACGGAAAGATTAGTATACCTTGTCGACGTTTCTAAGGCAGTAAGACGCAAATCCATTGTTCTGTAATAAATAAATATTTGATTAATACTTTTCTGGCAGTAAAATAAATATTATGTTAAATATATTACCTAAGCGTTCCTTTGATTTCGACAACCCTTACGTTTAGCGAACTGAGATGTTGGATAAATATAATTATTAAAAAAATAAGTTTCAACTACGGTTGATTACGTTCTTTACGCTTCCTTGTCCTTACTTCGATGACAACGTTTGAGATTCCGCTGTAACGTAATAACAGTTTAAGAAAAATGGCAGCATACGTAAGTCATAATACTATAAATTGATCATATACTATAAATTGATTGGGGCCTGCGGCGGCTCAGTCGGTAGAGTGTCGAATTCCCACGCCGGTGACCCGGGTTCGAATCCTAGTCTCTGCCGATTGATACAAGCACCTCTGTAAAAATTACATGTGCTTTGTTTACAAACACACCGCAGACCCCCATCGTCGATTAGCACCACATGGAAGCACAAACATGGCGACGTTAAATAATAATAAAAAAAAAAAAAAAAAAACTGTAAATTGATTAAAATTCTTTTTTTACCTGTATTCTGCAGCGGAGCAGTGTTTCTCGGTGGAGCTTTTATATCGTGGATAACTTTTTTAGTCACCACTTTGGCTGCTGATGTTGTCTTTAGCTGCACAGACTTCTTTTTAATTTTCTGCACACCTTTTATCATCGTCTGCTTGGAGGTGCCAGCTATTGGCTGCGATTTTGCCTTAAATGATGACTTCATTGCAGGAAGCCGATTCTTCTGCGAGGAAGTGATCGTCTGCGGCTGGGAGCTTCCCAGTGGAGTCAGCGATGACATCTTCTTGCCGAGATTTTCTGCAACAACATGCGCAGGAAGCGATCCCTGGTTTTTTTTGACGTTTTTATTCATCTACAATAAAAGCGTTTTTGTACACGATGTATTAAGCAAAATTAAGTAGAAACATTTGCGAACGTCCTTTGACCAATACGGCATTAGAAAACATTTACCCGTAACTTTGCGTAGCCTAACGTACATCAATTCTGGACTTGGTAAAGAACAAACATAAACCCCAATGAGAGATGAGCGACACCGAAGATGGAATAAATCGTCAATTTTCGTAAATTTTTTTAAAATAAGATAGCAATCATTGTTACGTTGTATAATATTTTGAATTATAGCTATAGAACCGCTTCGAAGAACAACTGCGTTATCCTATCTAAGTATCGATAAATAAACAGATCCCGTCAAGACTTTACTATATTGATAATAATCGTTGTCGTAGAATAATGGTGGAGTAGGACCTCTCGAGTGCTTTCCAATAAACTTGAGTGTCGATGGATCGACGGGTACTTTACTCTTCTGCGTGTGGCAATTTTCAGCGTGCCTATTAGCAATCTGTTGCAAGTGCTGACTTGGTTTTCTGCACATTTTGCGACAATACGTCATATTATTCTCATAGGGGAATGCTGAAAACGAATCTAAAGGACCAAAGGATCTAACATCGTCAGGCAGATGTAAAAGAGCATGAACATTATACGATAGAAACTCTACGCCATAAACGTCGGTAGAAGTCTCGTTAAAGAGTTTTATGCAATTCTCAGCAAAATCAACGTATTCTGTAATCGTGCGGTCAGGATCTACTAGAATTCTGATAGCTGTGTGAAGAAGAAGAAAATGACTATACACAGCATCGTTTACCAATCCGTTAAAAATAACGGGTCCACTGTACAAAAGTAACTGTCTTTGCTCGGTGGCTTTAAACTTGCCATGCTTCTCAATACCAATAGGCTTCCGGGCAAAATATCTTGGACAGTACATTTTTACTATTTCGAGTCGTTCATTCAGAGCTTGTATATGATTTTTGTTCGATATTTTTGCCGAATTGGTAAACCTGCCATCTATTATGCCCTGTAGAATTTTTTCCATTATGCCGAGACAGACCAAGTGCATATAATCGAATACCGTACCCTAAATTAGATTGAAAGTAAGCGAAGCAAGAGGGCATGCCATCCGATGGTGATGATCGGCATCTACCATTGAAGAATATTCCTCCGCTGTACGAAGTCTATGATCACATCCTTTGTACACCATAACTCCAGAACGAACACACTCTCCTCTAACCCAAAATCTTGAACAAGGAGCTCGAGAATTGAAGGCATCGATTCTAAAACGTCCTTAGCGCTCGGCTCGGGTTGCCGCTATATACAAATTGACGTCATGGTGACCAATTTTTAAATTTGCGGAAATGAATTTTTAAAAATAGCATCGTATAGAGGATAAAAAATGGCAACATTTTATATATACTTTGTTTGTACAATGTTTAGTATTTGAAAAAAGAAAAATAAAAACGGCAAAATTTTAAATCTTATTTGCACCACGTTTTTTAAACTTAACTCGCTGCAGCTCCGACAAATATGAACGGATCTTGCTCATTTTTTGCATAGAGTCGTAAAATAGTCTAGCGCTGCTAATAAACTCATAAATAGTTAAATATTAAATATTTTTCTTTCAACAATTTAATTGCAAACCAGTGAGTTACCTTTTATATGGTTAAGTATATTCAACGAAAAAAAGTATCGAGGGAAGTTTAAGACTCAGTGAACTTTCAACGAGACATTTGTTTGTTAACATTTGAAGAAGTTTCTCAGAAAATTACAGATCAATTTGATGAAAAGTGGCAAAGATAGAGCGATTTTGCCAAACTTGCACGCTCCGCACGAACATTAGCGGGTCTGCGCGATACATGACGCTCGCAGCGTATGTCAGTCATATAATGCCGTTTAATTGAAGATTTGCTGTCCTTTTTTTTAAAAAATACATACTTAATCAAATCATACTATTTAATACTGTTGATTTACAGTGTAGAAGTTAAGAAAAATAAGTATCTGATGAAACAATAAGAAATTAAATAAACAAAGCAAAGGCAAAATCAAACGGCAGTTATTCATAAAGTTGTTGAATTTTTAAATCTTTGTACGAAAGTTTTAGAAATTATTGTTAATTCTAAATGTTATATACACTAGATAATAAATGGTTATAATAAAGCGTTCAAATGAAATTCACACACATTAAAAAGAATATTGCAGCGTAAATGAATTGAATAGTAAATTACAATCTTAAAAATATAAATTTCTCGGAAACATATAAATTTCACAGATTTTTTACATTGTTCAGTAAATTAGAAACTTCAAATAACTAATACTTATATTTATTTATATTTCTACATTAAGATTTATTTACAATTTAGTCACAATACATACAACGCGTTTCAAAAACATATTACTTTTTTTTCCTTTTATTGTTTTTGTTTTCTTTTTTTTTTATTAATTTTTAATTCTAATTTTTGCTTTTGTTCGTCGCTTACTTTTCTTCTCTTTGTTGAGACAACTTCCGTTTTTCGAACTTTTTTGTTACCATGTTCTTCTTTCACATTCTTTGTTTTACTGACAACAGTTTTAATAGAAGTTGTTTTTAAAAATTTTTCACCAAAATGTTGCCCAATAGTAGTACAAAATTGCAATAAATGTTTAAAATCCTTTTCTTTTTCTTTCGTTATTCCTACCTTTTACTTCACTGCTGTTTCTTAGTTTAATTGTAATTGGATTGTCATCATAATCGTAATAAAAATCAATTTGTCCGTTAGGAAAATATACAATTCGAACAACTTTGCTTATTTTAATTACATTTTTCTGCAAGTCTTCGTCTTTCGCAAACAGTTTTTCATAATCTTTTACTTCGCACTGTGAAATAGCAACCATTTCGAATGGAGGATTTCTAGAATTTTTTATTAGTTGCACATAATCATTTTCTGTTTCAATTCTTTCTTGCTTTTTTTTCTTACTACCATACAAACCGAAATTTCGGTCACACTGGCAGTAGGAATGCCCTCTAACAGGAAATAAATGTTGGATTTCTAATTGCAATTTGTAAGATAAAAATGAAAAGAATTTCAAATTAATGTAATTTCGATTTTGACCTCCTGCAGCATCAGAAAATAAAAATATTTTATCGAAGACGTTTAGTTGTAGTACTTTCCTTATCGCATACTCAACCATATTACATACGCTGTTGGCGCCCTTTTTTAAAATCCCTTCAAGGAAATGGAACATGTAACTTCAATCACTATCGAAAATGTGTACATTAAACAAATACATCCAAAGTAAACGACGAAAAAATTGAGAATTAACTGGTAGTTTTGGCAATGGCAAGTTTTGACCAAAGTCAAATTCACATTTTAGTACATTTACAGTGGACAACATTGAATTTTTTAAGTTTTTATACTTTTCAACTTGCACGATATGTTCAAAATACTCATTTTCTCGTCCTTTGTTAGTTTCATAAGTAAAACAAAGATCACATACATCAGTACGTGGCAGATTAATAGAGAAATTCACAAAATGATTAAAATAATTAAAATATGTTGTTTTATCAATAGGAATAGCTTCACTCCCTGTTACAGCTGCATAAAAATCCAAAAAGGAAAAATAGAGTGAATGTAATGTTAACGATGTATCAAGAAAATAGTAAAGCTTTGA
The DNA here is from genome assembly GCA_949152435.1 of Gastracanthus pulcherrimus. Classification (NCBI taxonomy): domain Eukaryota; kingdom Metazoa; phylum Arthropoda; class Insecta; order Hymenoptera; family Pteromalidae; genus Gastracanthus; species Gastracanthus pulcherrimus. Next base: position 24,602,234 of record OX424572.1, on the reverse strand, counting down.
GCTTTCTCTAGTATAATGTGACTCAGAATGCGGAAGGCTTTTACAATGTTCCAGAATTAAAGTTTTGACATCTTCAGTTAGCTTTACCTTGTGATTATCTTGTTTTCCTCTATTATCAGACATCGTTTTGCCACTTACTATTTTTTCTTGAACCGTTTTTATTCTTCGTTCTCCAATTTGGAAAATACTGCAAACAAACTTTCGACAAATATCGATACTAGTGCTTTTGTAGTAACAATGAAATTGCCACTGTAAGCGTTTTAATTCTTGTGTCGATTCTTTTCTTACAATCATATTTTCTAATATTGTATTCTGTACTTGAAAATCTCCACTGCGCCAAAATTTATGAAACATACTTTTTTGCCATTCATGATCTACTTTTAAAAAACACTTTTTAGGATAACAATTTTTTATTTCTGTGAACGTCTTTTCAAGCACTTTCTTTCCACTAACTGATTCATATTCTAATCCCTATATAAAAGACGTTTGGAAATCACCATTTTATATATACGTATTAATGAAAAAATTTATTTTACAAAATTGATTACAGCTTCATTTTAAATGATTTGAAAATAGTGCATTTTGACACGAGTGTGGAAGTTGATTAACGCATGGGATGTATAAGTAATTAAAATAATTAACCTCAAATTGTTTATTTACATAATATTTCACAACAGCATAAAAATTTAGAGAGTTCTTCGTTTTAATTAATTTCGAGTTTTATATACATGTCATTCAATCATATTTGCAACAGAAATTCTTTTGTATAACACGTCTTACGATATTTTACTTACCTCATTTTTACAACTTTTATTAATAGTTTTTTTCCATGCATGCTCATTTCTAATTCTTTTACGTTCTATATTGATCGACATTATGCTTATAATTTATTTAGCAAGTAAAACGTTTTTTAAAAAGATTAAAGAAATTAACAAATTTGTGAATAAATGCAGCTTGTAAACGAACAAGAAAATCAGTGTGATTTCAATGCGAAACGAGTTCCACTTTGTTTTGTTTATTTCAGGATAACTTTTATCATGTTTCTTAAATTATTTTTTATTCTATGACTGACATACACTGAGCCGTCATGTATCGCGCAGACCCGCTAATGTTCGCGCGCATCGTGCAAGTTTGGCAAAATCGCTCTATCTTTGCCACTTTTCATCCAATTCATCTGAAATTTTCTGAGAAACTTCTTCAAATGTTAACAAACAAATGTCGATACTTTTTTTCGTTGAACATACTTAACCATATAAAAGGTAGCTCACTGGTTTGCAATTAAATTGTTGAATGAAAAATATTTAATATTTAACTATCTATGAGTTTATTAGCAGCGCTAGACTATTTTACGAGTCTATGCAAAAAATAAGCAAGATCCGTTCATATTTGTCGGAGCTGCAGCGAGCTAAGTTTAAAAAACGTAGTGCAAATAAGATTTAAAATTTTGCCGTTTTTATTTTTTTTTTTTCATATACTAAACATTGTACAAACAAAGTATATATATAAAAAGTTGCCAGTTTTGATCCTCTGCACGATACTATTTTTTAAAATTCATTTCCGTAAAATTGCAAATTTTGGTCACCATGACGTCAATTTTGATATAACGGCAGCCGGGCCGAGCGCTAAGGACGTTTTAGAATCGATGCCTTCAATTGTAGTGGTGTTCCGCAGCTAAAGTTTTTCTGTTTTCTGTCCCAATTGCGGTAGTGGCACCCATTCGCTGCAGCATAACGTTGTGATAATAATATTAATAATATTAATAATAATAATAATAATACGTGATTTAAACATTTTGTAAATAAATATTATTTGAAGTTCAATATAGAAATAAATTGTACAAATATGAAAGTCAAAATTGAATAAAAAGAAACTGCTTGTTTTATTAAATAAACTCACCTGAATTATAAAAATCCAGTCTTTCAATTTCTTTTGCTCCAGATTTTATAATGATCATTCTGTAATTTTTTTCTGTTCCTACCTCGCCCATCTCCGTGAGGCTCATCCTACTATTTTAGGCCCTCCAGCGTTTTCTTACATTTTTGTTATAAATTTTTATTTGAATAGATTTTGAGTAAGTAAATAAATATACTATAGTAATAAAAAGAAAATGTAAGAAAGCGCTATTTCATATCAAAAACACACGGGGGGTGGCTTCAGGATGTTCTCTGTCGACGACTCCGGCAATGTTTCGGCCATCATCTCTGTTGGCGTCAATAAAGTCGATAGCGTGACCGCCGTTCCATCCAGCGGTTCCATCGATGTCTTGACCGTCCTCTCCAGCTGGTTCTTCGCCTCGCTCTTCGTCTCGCTCTTCGGCTCGCTCTCCGTCTCGATCTCTGCTATCGTAGAAGCCCCATCCGTCGTCTCCTCGTACGTTTCCAACGGTCCGTCGTCTTTGTCTGGGTGGTTCATCGTCATGCCTTTCTTCGTCAAACTCGTCGAGGCCTCGACGTCGACCGGGCGGTAATCCATCTCCTGATGCGACGTTTTTGCGGATGTCTAGCAGGCGAACTCTGAATAGACTCTGTGGACGAGACCGTATTCCTAGCGGTTCATCTTCCTCAGATTCTCGCTCCAGCTCCGACTCTGGTACGTTACGACGTTTATAACGCTCCTTTGTACTTTTGATGGCTTTCGTCATATCCCAGGCGAACTCGAAAGCGTCAATATTTTCTTTGATCCCAGGCCTCTGAAACACCAATTAAATAATTAATCTAAATATAATATTAATTTACACACCCACGCACGCACGTACAGACGCACACACACGCACACAAATTATATATATATAATTATAGCTTACTTTCGCATGCTGCAACAAAACGGGTATCTTTCAATGCGGTTATCCTTTTTCCTTTCGAGCCATTCCATGATACTTTCGGGATCAATTCCTCAGTGAGATCAAAGCATTTCTGAAAGTATACTGCTGCTGCGTTAGCAGAGTTATTCCCTCCAAGATAGACCAAGTAGTAAACCTGAAATACGGTTATTTTAAAAATTTGTATAAAAAGAGAATGTGGTTGCTCAATTAATTAATTTATGTGTAAATACCAAAAAATAAATTTTACTTAAGGGAAGAAGCTACAAAAAAAACAAAATTTGTTAAGCATTGAGAAATATATTTTATCTTTTTTTTGTATTTAATAATACGTAAAAAAAATATTTGCACTAGTTAAAATCCCCCTAAACCGCGTTTAACATCTCAGAACAACCAGAAAATCTTCAGAAAAGGAGATTGCTTTTATTATCGTTTTGCCCAACAGGCATTGATGAATTTTGATTAGCTTGAATGTACATATTCATTTAAAAAAATCTTAGAAATCTATGTTGCAATATTATTTTATTTTTGTTTGTAAAAAAATTCTATAACTAAATTAAGTTATTAATTTTTTATTTATACAAAAATCATGTATTTTATTACAATTAATGCCGAGACAAAATTTGTATTTAAACTTTTATCAATAGGTCTCAACATAGATTTGTAAAAAAATTATTTAAGAAGTAGATTACCATACATTTAAAACATATAAATAAAATCTGGTGCGCATAATGCTACTGGAAGTTATGAGAATAAAGAATTGAAAAAAGTGACTAAAGTAAAATAGTAGTAACAATTAATTAAATAAAAGTAGATTCTTAATTATTTATAATTGCCTTTTTATTTTATGGGGTAAATTTTATTTGTTCACAACTGGCAGAGGGTTTTTACTTTTACTGACGTTTAGCCTTGCTTAGGGTGCATTTATTCAACTTTCTTTGTCACGAAAATTTTGAAAAACTTTTAATTTTAGATAGAAACGACAATATTTCAAAAAATTAAAACAGCTTAAAGAAGTAAAATTTTTCTTTGAAATCTCTTTCATTATTATGAAACAAAGTTAAGAATTAGTATAAAAATATAAAAATAAAATCGGATTTTTTACAAAAAACCTGTATCTTCTTCTACTGCACTATCAAATAACTCTTGATCAGCATCGTCGATAGCTAGTAGGTCGCTTACCGATTTGATTGGAAAACATTTTAGAGCATCTTTCCTGGTAATATTTTTTTTTGTCAAATGCTTCAGCATTTTGTTAATTTCGCTGAAAATAGAGGATATATAAAAATTATTGACAATAATATAAAATATAATCTCAGTAATTGAAGATATTTATAATTAAATTATTAAATATACCTTTACACTTGTCCTGCATCGCTAAGCCTGCTAGATTGTATCCTATAATTATATGAATTAACAAACTATTAGAATTGAAATTAAAATGTATCAAGAGGAATTATTTTCGCAGTAATAATTTCTCTAAATGATGATACAATCTATGCAAATATATTACTTACTCTACAGTTTCAATTAACTTCTCAATCAATCCTTGTTGGTTGCGCAGGAGCTCAAGTACATCAAAGCCTGTTGATGTTGACGCTATTGCAAAAAATTATTGAGTTTTTATTTAGGATTGAGACGGCATATCATATAATGATAAGAGGTAAGAGTGGGACGCGTGTACCGACATACCGACACACGTGTTACCATAAGAATTAAGCAAAGAGTTACAAACTCGACCCACAGGTGGCGTCGAGACATATAACACGCAAGTGAGAGCATAAGCTCGAGTATATAAGCAGCCGCGTGGCCGCAGAGCAGTCATTCTCTCTCTAGCCGTGCGTGTCGACGTATTGACTCTCATCTGGGGTGACGTCCGTAGGCTCTTCGACCCTTGGACGCGCACCCTGAAGGTTGCTAGCTCCGGCTACCCGGGTGCAGAGTCGTTGGGGCCTTTTTCTCCCCCCCCCACCTTTGAGTCTCCCTCCAGGCAACAACTCGAACAGCTTGCACGCATTGCATCGCGGCACCTGTAAGACTTAGGGGGCTAACCGAAGATCACTTCCGTTTCGGCCGGAGTAATCGGATGTTCTAGAGGATCAAGTGCACTCCGCGCATCTTTTACAGGGCCAACCCTCCGCGATTTCGCATCTCCCATATCGACACATAGTTTGTTCGTTTCAGGATGAAAAATTAAAGTAGACCGAAGAAAAACAACATCGTTTTAACTTTTTTATCACCTGCGATTTCCGGCTCTTGGATTAAATGACTTCCTGCCAGTGAAGCTAGGTTTTGCAGGACCGGTCGTTTGTGCGTGGGTGTACGCATAAGCATGGGTGTGTGTGTAAGCGTATGCGATGGATTTGACGAAAGCAGAGGTTTCACTAATGGATTTTGCGTGGACGGGGTTTTGAATGATGGATTTTTGGGGGTTCGTGTTTCGCTCAATGGCTTTGATGTGGACGTGCGCGATGGATTTAGCGGGGGTGGATGTGATTGGTTTAATGTTCTGGACGTGCGCGATGGATTTAGCGGGGGTGGATGTGATTGGTTTAATGTTCTGGATGTGCGCGATGGATTTAGCGAGTGTGGCGGGGTGGGCGTGATTGGTTTAATGTTGTGGTTGTCTGCAATTTTCGTAAGAGCGATTGGCTTGGTGCGGGTATGTCACGTGATTATTGTGGGTGAGATTGATTTAGTGTAGATCGTGTTAAGCTGATTTCCTAGATGTGACTGATTTAGAAAGAGTACAGATTTTTGGGTGGGTGTCGTCTTTGAGGGTTGTGACAGTAGTGTTACAAAAGTCGTTAAAGAGGGAGAAGAGGAATTTTTCCCCTTTGGAACTGATGAATTCTTTCGCGCTTGCAGTTTCTCGCGAATTCTCGCTGCAGCAAGCTCTGGTGGAACTACTCCGGCGTTTCGTAGCTGTTGTCGATTATTCATCTGTAACAGGTATCTCTAAAACGTACATAATTGTATATTGTATATTATTCATCTGTAACAGGTATCTCTAAAACGTACATAATTGATGCCTCTTATAATTTTTTTGATTTTGCCCAAAAAATTGATTTCAAGATTATACATTGTAGCATTGCAATCTAGTTTTCTATTGGATTTTGGATTAATAAAAACAAGTATATAGCAAAAACTATTGTAATGAGGTAATCAATAAAATTACATTTCTCGAGATTTTAGCTTATAAAATATTTGTATACCTAAACATACCGTAAAAGTTGAGAGGGCAATTGATGTATTCGGGTCGTACTTATACATGAAACTAAACTAATTTTCTTCAACGCCGGCATGAATTAGGTTTTTTTTCATGCCTAAAAGTAGTGTAGAAAATCGCGCATTTCGAGCTTGTAAAAAGTGTGAAAAAATATCGATTTAGCGAGGTAAAAAGTGACGCGGGGAAAAAAATCATTTTTTCTCGCTTCTCAAAAATTTCGAAAAAATGTAGAAAATAAGCTCAGGACCCATTTTTTCAGGCACCCAAAGTTTCATCCCTACAAAGCGGAGAAAAAGATCATTTTTCCCCCCTTCTAAAAAATTGCGAAAAATGTAGAAAATAAGCTCAGGACCCTCTTTAACGACTTTTATAACACTACTGTCACAACCCTCAAAGATGACACCCACCCAAAAATCTGCACTCTTGCTAGACCCATTTCTTCAGGCAGCCAAAGTTTCATCTATGAATTATTTTTTTCCCCACTTCTCTAAAATTGCGAAAAAATGTAGAAAATAAGCTCAGGACCCATGTTTTTAGACACCCAAATTTTCAACTACGTTTTTCACACGACTCGAAATACGCAATCACCTACCCAATTTTCATGCATAATATAAGGTCCTATCATGCCTTTGTTGACAAAAATATGGTGTGTAGGGGAGTATGGGGTATTGCCGGTCACCTAAGCAAGAATGCATATTATTCATGTTCTAAAATGGGTTTTCATAAAGTGTAAATGATTAGGATAAAGTTAAAGTTATTTACTTTAAATATTTCTAATCAGTTTCGTTTATAATTAAGACGTATCAAAGATATGAAACCAAATAAAAACAATAGATTTGGCTTGAATGGCCCTGAAGCATGAGGTAATACCGGTCAGCCTTCGTGCAATCGCAGTCACTATTAAAACATTACTTATTTAGGTAAAACGTTTCTTTTAATTAATTATATGATCCTCAATATGACCAATCACACTATTATTTGTAGTTTAACAATGAAATATGTAGTCCAAAAGACATTGTTAAACAAGAAACACTTAAGCAAAGATGAACTATCAGAGAGCGCAAAACAACGATTTACTAACCTCATGTTTGGGAGCGTCCATATGAATAACATGGTGACCGGGATTACCTTAATTCTGCTTAATGATTTAAATAGAAATTATAATAAAATCAAACAATTTATTTGATTTCTTCTTTATTAATTCATATCGTTAGAGTGTTCAATTTGGTAAAGTAGCATGAAGAAACTGTATAAAGTTTAAATAGTATGCGTAAAAGCTTAGCTTATAGATCAGATTTCTTATAAGAAATGAACGCCTAAACATTAACTAATAAACCAGAACAGAATGCTGTTTGAACATTAGATTGATAGCATGTTATGTTCCGTATGATATACTATTGAAATTATTATGTACAAATGTTTAAATTATTAAATATAAGGATGACCGGAATTGACAAGTGACCGGTATTACCCCGTTCTCCCCTAACACGGAGAGAGAAGCTATTTCAGACTCGGGTGAGGTATTTTCAACACTCATCTTTGTCTCGGACGCATTCGGCGCCCGAGACTCATCCTTGGGCTAAACATTTCAGCCTCGCTAGAAATAGCTCATTTTCTCCCCTTGTTGCACAATGTACTATTTCAATGCATGTAAAGCCCATAGAAAATCGAGAATTCCGAGCGACCGGGAAGAATAGTACATTATGGAACAAGGGAATGAAGTCGAACATTATTCCCAAGAGTGGGTTTACTGCCCGTGCGCAGCGAGGCTTTATTCCTGTGTTTCATATAGAACTTTATTCCCAACTTAACTGATGTCACTTTATTGACTTAAAAAGAGGAACTTCAGGTAAGAAGTAGAATTTATTCAAAATATATACTAATATGTATATTAATGTATATTAAAAAAATGCATTTTCGGGTAAAAGTAGATTTGCGGGACTCATATATATGCTACTTTTGTCCCGCTTTTAAGGTCAATAAAGTGGCTCCAGTTAAGTCGGAAATAAAGTTCTATAAGCAACACGATAATAAAGTCGAGTATTCCTTCAGGTGATTACTGCCCTCGCTTAGCTCGGACAGTAAACCCACCCTCTGGAATAATTTTCGACTTTATTCTCTTGTTACATAATATACTATTATAACACGTGCACGAAAAAGGCCCTTTTCTATACTTGCAAGGCGAATGGAAAATTAAGCATTTCAAGCGTCCGCGAGGAGCGGGAGGGAAAGAACTTTTTCTCACGCTTCAGCACGCAGCGGGAGGAAAAGTACTTTTCCTCCCACTCCTCGAAGACGCCATGAATGCATGCATATGCAAAAAATATGGTGTGTAACAAGGGGAGACAAGACTTTTTCAGGCACCTTCGACGAATAGTATATTACGCATCTAGGGAGGTAAAGAATTGGCGAGTCTATAGCACGTATAAAATGCCACCCGAGCCAAAGCCGAGGGTGACAAACACGTGCTATGGGGTCGCCATTTTACCTTCCATGGTGCGTATACTATTTTTCCTCATACAAGCAACGAAAATAAACATTTCTCTCCCGGCGCCCGGGAGGAAAAATGGTACTTTCGGTGCAGGTGTGAGGAAAAATATTTTGTCTAGAGACTCTTAGAAACACACTTACAAAACTTGAAACAGTTCACACACACACACTCATACAGACACACACGCACGCACGTACGCGCGCTCCCACTCACACACGCACACCCACACACACCCACCCACCCACCTACACACCCACATACCCACACACAGACACATACACACACACTCACACACGCATGCACGCACGCACGCGCGCACCAACTCACACACGCATCTAGCCAGCCACCTACACACCCATATAACCACACACACACACACACACACACACACACACACAATATAAATTTTTTACTTCCCTATTGCAAAATCTAACATGATATTTTACAATAGGATTGCTCACTTGACGTGGAACCACCGATATATATATATACAAAAAATTATATAAAAATTGGTTCAGGATTTATGGCAAACTGAAAAATTTGATTATTTGCATTTTTTTATTTTTCTCAAAATGTATGTATTTTTATCTCGAGAAGTATAAAAGATAAAGTACTTTAATCCGTGTGTTTTGTAAAGAGAATTTGATGTAAAATATGATAGTATTTTTTGCATCACCAAATTTGATGATTTTTATTGGTCCAAATGTCTGCCCCGGGCACCGATGAAATTTTAAGCTGGACGCCACAAGCATTTTTATTAAAATAAATTTCAATAATAGTTTTATATATATATTTTAAGATAAAAGAAGATTTAGAATATTACTATAACTTCAGTTACGGGAAAAGAATAAAAGGAATTGGCTTATTTTCTCAGAAACAGATTTACATGTTACACGTTAAATCCCATAAGAGCCTAAATTTGGTAAAATAAGCCACTTTATTTTATTTTTTTCTCGTAACTGAGTTATAGTACCATTCTAAATCCTTTTTTATCTTAAAATATACATCTAAAACTATCATTCAAATTCTTTTTAACAAAATTTTTGTGGCGCCCAGCTTAAAATTTCATCGGTGCCTGGGGCAGAAATTTGGACCAAACAAAATCATCAAATTAGGTGATGAAAAAATACTATCATGTTCTACATCAAATTCTCTTTCCAAAACACACGAACTAAAGTACTTTATCTTTTATACTTCTCGAGATAAAAATACATTTTGAGAAAAATAAAAAAAATGCAAATAGTCAAGTTTTTTAGTTTGCCATAAATCCTGAACCAACGAAGATAGTGGTTTAAAACTTTTTTACATACTATAGAAAGAGTTTTCTCCCCCTGTTGTACAATGTACAATTATTTTATTATACAAAATGTTTACACGATACTAAAAAAAATACAAAACTTATTATGCATTCGAGAGTTGCGAGGATAACATTTTAATTACTACAAAATATCCTGATTTAGAAATTTGTGTAGGGAGATCTGGCCAGCATGGAATCCTGAAACATTTGCTTTTTATTTAATCAGATCTAATAAATAACATTTCTGCAGACAATGAGGAGTAAAGAAAGACTTCGTGTGATGAAGACGCACAAGGGGAATGGAAAAAATCCTCAACTGTTGTGAAACGCTTAACAATAAGATAGTAATCCGTATCAACGAATTGAATAATATTTTGAACTATGCAGATTGATCCATCTTCAAGAATGAAGGTGTTATCTGATTGGAAGATAGATATATGACATCCTCCCTTCACAACTTTCTTAAACTGTTTAAAATTTGAATTATTTATTTGAGGTATTGGACCTTCTGAATGCTTCCCAATAAATTTCAAAGAGCTTTTATTAACATGCTTAGGAACATTAATTCGACAATTTTCAGCTCGTCGATTGGAAATTTGCTGCAAATGATGATTTGGTTTCCTACACAATGTTCTAAAATATGTTATATTGTTTTCATATGGAAAAGCAGAAAAAGAATCTAATGCTCCAAACGATCTAACATTATCTGCAAGATGTAACAGGGCATGAGTATTATACGATAAAAATTCATCACTATAAACATCTGGGGTATTTTCAACAAATATTTGGATCCATTCCTCTGCATTATTGATATCTTCATCGGTGTTTAGGGGATTTGTAAGAATTCGCATTGCTGCATGGAGCAAAATAAATTGCACATAAACAACAGAATTCATTAAACCATAAAATAGGGAAGTACCACTATATATCAAAATTTGTCTCTGCTCGGTGGACTTAAATTTACCATGTTTGTCAATATTGACAGGCTTCCGATCAAAATCTTGAGGACAGTACTCCTTTACTTGCTTAAGACGATCACCTAATATTTGTATATGATCTTTGGATGAAAACTTGGCTGACGTAGCAAATCTACCATCGATTATTCCTTGAAAAATTTTCTCCATGACACCAAGACATACCAAATGCATGTAGTCAAATACTGTGTGAGAAACTAAATTGAAAGGAAGAGCACCAAGAGGACACACTGTTTCTTTATGATGATCAACATCAATCATCGAAGAATATTCTTCTTGTGTGCGAGGCGAATGATTAATGCCACTATAAGCCATTACTCCTTGACGAACACATACACCTCTTACCCAGCATCTAGAACAGGGAACTTTTGAATTGTGTGCACTATGACCTAATGCAAAAGCTCGAGCAGGTGCATCAACAATGAAACATCTCAATTCAACAGATTTTGTTTCACCATTAAATTGCACACTATTTTGCAATATCAAAAGCAAATCATCCACAAAAGGTTTTAAAAAATCTAAGGCACTTGTTGGTTTTTGGAACCTTTAAAAACACCTACAACTTCAGAGGAGTCCGTATCTTCTGTCCTCGTCTAATCACGTTTTTGCTATTTATTCAAATTGTAGTTTGTTAATTGAAAAACTAATAGTTGGCCCCAATTGGCATTAAAATAAGGAATATTTTGAGACCTTAAAAAGAATCTAACATTATTTCCTTTTGGAGAAAACTTCGGAACGCGAAAATTGAGGTTAGCTTTTCCGTTCCGAATTTTTCTCGAAAAGGAAATAATGTTAGATACTTTTTAAAGTCTCAAAATATTCCTTATTTTAATACCAATTGGGGCCAACTTTTAGTTTTTCAATTAACAAACTACAATTTGAATAAATAGCAAAAACGTGATTAGACAAGGACAATAGATACGGACTCCTCTTCAGGAGCACTGTTTGGGATATTAGCTATTCTGATTTGTATAGGCCACATCAGGATTTGACTAGCATTATCCAGTGATGCTTCGTTAGTACTGCAGTCAATTTGAAGAACATCAGGAATCAGTTCTGGAGGAGTTGTCTGAAGAATATTCATTATACCAGTTTTTACACCTATATGAAAGTACTCACCTCCAACAACCTGCGTAGTAGGAGCAGAGAAATTTGGAATTTTCAAAATTATTCGAGGATCAACATGAATATTGTCAAAACAATCATGCGTCCTGATCACTTGCAAGACAGCTTTCGCTTGCTTATGAGACATATTAGTATCTGTGAACAACGAAGAAAGTCGAAGTTCAAAGTCTTGCAACGTGTCTGGATTACTAGAACAACTTGAATTTAAATCAGAATTGCCAGATAAACTAACAGATTAATTTCGTTCAGAAAACCAAGAACCACATTGGATTAACTCATCCTGCTCCATATGAGAAACATTGCTGTCATTTAATGGTTCACTCATTAAATCAACATCAGCACCAGCATAATTATTACCGGTATCTTCACCTACACTGGTTTTGACAAAGGGTAGACATTCATTACTGGGTGGAGATCTGGCCATTAAGCGATTGATACGTGCTCTATAATCATAAGAGCATTGTTCCAATGGCTTATGTCTGCGCATTACTTTCATTTTATACATGCCTTATATGACTTACAAAGATTGTACAAAATAAATCAGGTTTAATCTATAAGAATATGATTTATAAATAAAAGTACCCTGGTACAAATTTATCCCGTCCACTTTATAGATCTATGTAGAATAATCTCGCGCTGTGTATCTTTTAAGAAACAGAAGCATAATCTATTATGTTTATTATGTATTATTTTGATTTAAAGGTAAATATTTACATGTTATTGTTCACCTATTACCAATGTAAGTAAATGTAAACAACCTCTAAAGTGTTATGTTACACATATATATTAAACAATCAAAATAAGAAAATAATCTGAATATCCAAATAACTATATGAAGTATTAGTGCATATATTTATTTTGTTTATGTAAAATTAGTTTCCTTACATTTGATTATGTTCCATCCTAAATACAGGCTTGGTTTCAAAACCTGTATAGTTTATGTAAGGAAAACTATTTTCACACACATTTATTATCAACTGATTAATTTTCTATTTTTAAAAAGAAATATTGTATTTGAGGTAATATATATATATATATATATATATATATATATATATATATATATATATATATATATATATATATATATATATATGTTATATTTTTGTATTTCCTACTGTGATTAATTTATAATCAAACACTTTCATTTGACATCTATGGCCAGTTAAAACATAGTAATTTGTTACTTATAAAGAAAATTATCGTCTACATGTGTTCGACTAATGTGTTTGTCTTTGAAAATGTTGTCACGGATGAGCAGTTTATGTATTATGAGAACTCACATGTGGATACAAAATTATTTGTAGTTCTGAAGTTAAAATTCTAGTTTTTAAATAAAGCATGTAATAAAGTACATATTTGTACATATGATATTATTATTACTTATATATTACTTTTCAAGAAACAATTACATCAATCAATAACATTATTTTGTGATCAATGTTTTTCATATGCAAGGAACATTATTTCTAAATTTTCATTTCTTAGGTAAGATATGCTTTTTGACTACTTTTATATGTAAATAGTATGAATAGAACTATAGATCTTATTATTATAATTGAAAACTTGCTTGTTAAACATTTTTTGTTTTTCAGCGGTTTTTCGATATTTGAGTTTGAGTGTTTCGGAGTTTTGGTATATGTTTGAAATAATATCAACGATTCATTTTTTATGTATCTGAAAGAACATAAAATTACCTATCTTTTCCGACACGAAATTTTAAATAAGCTACTTTATTTTTTATGTTATACACGAAAACGTTACGTTTTTTTTAAACAATGATATCTGGGAAATATCATCCGCCGCGCCACGCGCTGTTTGTGGCTTGGATTAGAGTGGGGGTAGGGATTTAATGTAACGCTTTATTCCCGACTCGGCGGGGATAAAGTACGTACTTTATGGCTGACTGTGTTAAAAACATTATATCTTAAATTTCTATTCTATATCAAGTTTCTTACGTATCCGGACGTTTTGTTCAAAGATACTTCATCTAAAGACATTTATCAAAACAGGACATATCATTGTTAATTTTGCCTTATAAATATTAGCTGATATATTTTGGACGAAATTTCTCTTTGGACAAAGCGTGATTTAGGAATATTATTTTGAACCAAACATCCGTTTAACCTTTTCTTGCACATGTAAATATACGTGCATATTTATATTTGTCGTATTTCTGTAATAACTCCTTTCAAAATGAATGAAATGTTTCCCTGACGTAACTGTTATAACGTTTCCATCCCGTTGTACGTGAAATGTTTCTGAAAAATTACCAATAAAATGTTGCAAGTGTTATATATCAGAAATATTTAAGACAAGTTTCATAAATAATAGAAAAATAAGCTTTCACCCCTAACATTTCTGTGATATCCCACATGGGATGTTACGATAGCAAGGTTTCAGAAATATTTCCCTGACGTATCAGTTATAACATTTCAATTCCATTGCACGTAAAATGTTTCCGCAACATTCCCTATGTAATTTTGCAAGTGTTATATGTCAGAAATGTTTCAGAAAGGTTTCACGAGTAATAGAAAAATGATCAGCTTAATATAGTAAAGAACTCTGTTTTACCGGCACTCTACTTTCAATTCTAATGTAAAAATATTTTATCGATTTTAGGAAAATGTAATTTTCAGCCATCTTTGTGGATGTTTATTTTTATGAAATATAAAAATATTTTCATGACCAGTAACTAGATTATAAGTCAGATTTTTTTATCGATTTCAAAGTTCTTCTGTAGCGGAACGGATAGAGCGTTGAAGTTTCACGCAGAGGTCTTCGGATCGATTCCCAGCACCGTCAATATTTTTTAATTGATTTATTCTTTCAGACACATCTATTAAATAATTTTAAGCAAAATATTTGTTTCAGATTAATAAATACCTAGGTATATAAATAATATATAAAAATTTTAATTTCTAAAATTTTCGTACAAATTCATAAATAAATGTCAATAAATGAGTAGATTGGATTAAAACCGATTAAATATCTAATAAGTAGAACGATAATCAAGATTAAAGATTAAGATTAGCACCAAAGGAAAAATGTATTTTTTTATCGATTTTAATATCATATTTTTAACAGGATTGTAAAGCAATATTACTGAGGTGTTATTGAAACCTTTCAGTAATGTTACAGTAACATTACTAAAATGTTACTGAAAGCTTTCGATAAGATTACAGTAACATACCAGATATGTTTTGATACATTTCGGTATTATTACATTAAAGTAATCAGGATATCTAAAAATTACAGAAAGATTACAGAAATGTCACAGTAATGTTTCTACAATCTACCTGAAATGTTACCTTTGACATGTTAGCGGACATTTAATGTTTCTGAAACATTACAGAAAGGTCCATGAAACATTACAGAAAGATCCATGAAACATTGTATAAATATTTCTGAAAGGTGTAATGTTTCAAATGAAATATTACCGAAAGCTTTTAGAAACATTACGTGCCGTATGGGGATTTGGAATTAAGACATATAAAACATTATGTATTTTGAAATCAATAACAGCAATCATGTATGACTTTGTTGTAAAATTATGTTTACAATTCATGTTTTGGAAAAATATACAAACACTCGTGATGATCTTTATCAAGAACTTTACAGCCATACAATTAATTGCTAAGAAGTGAATATCAAAGAGGTTCTTCGAGACCGGCGATCGCACAAGGCGTTCTAGAATATTTAAAAAAATCACTACCTGAGATTCTTGTACATGCTGGTGTGTCTCGGCAAGTTATGCTCGTCCACGCTAGTCCTGTCGATGTAGATCCAGAGTCCGCCGGTGTCCGCGAGAGCCTAAAAATCATGTCAAAGTTGCGATTTTTAGGTTAGAGTGTATAAAATTACCTTGAAAATATGTAACGTTCTGCAATAATAAATATCAACCCTGGTGGAAAACATTTATTTAATAAAGTATAAAAATTCTTTACAAAATATAAGAAAGCATAAAGGAAGAAGAAGAATGCATCAACCAATTAGCTCGATATCGAGCTAGATCAACTTGATGCGCAATTCTCTGCTTTAGAACTAATTCTATTTTCTATCGTAGCTATTTATACAGAGCTGTTGCAGCATTGAATTTTTTTACCGTGTAAATTACATTCAACTTTGTATAATTCAGATTTTTTTCAACTCTCTTCTATGACAAAAACTGTACAACTTTGATAGGAAAATTAGCATCTTGCATGAGAAAATACATTGCCTTATTTTGGTAAAATTGTAAGAAATAATTACGTTGTATTTATTGATTTTACTTAAAAATAATTATTTTAAAAGTTACAGACGTATTAAGTTTCAGAAATTTTTGTTACACATAGATATTCTGAAATGTTATACGAATACACAACAAATAGTAGGTGTTCAGGATGTCACATACATTTCAACCCGCTATATCAAGTTTAATCTTCGTTTACTTTAAAATACAAAAAATCCTAATTTGGTCATACAGGTGGAGCTTCCGCAAATATGCGTGCTCGGCGCTAGAGTGGCCGGGTTGGCCGCCGTTAAGGAGGGCACCGATCACGCTGACGAGTTTGACGTCGTGGCGTTCGAGAAGGGCTCGGACACCGGCGGACTCTGGATCTACATCGACAGGACTAGCGTGGACGAGCATAACTTGCCGAGACACACCAGCATGTACAAGAATCTCAGGTAGTGATTTTTTTAAATATTCTAGAACGCCTTGTGCGATCGCCGGTCTCAAAGAACCTCTTTGATATTCACTTCTTAGCAATTAATTGTATGGCTGTAAAGTTCTTGATAAAGATCATCACGAGTGTTTGTATATTTTTCCAAAACATGAATTGTAAACATAATTTTACAACAAAGTCATACATGATTGCTGTTATTGATTTCAAAATACATAATGTTTTATATGTCTTAATTCCAAATCCCCATACGGCACGTAATGTTTCTAAAAGCTTTCGGTAATATTTCATTTGAAACATTACACCTTTCAGAAATATTTATACAATGTTTCATGGATCTTTCTGTAATGTTTCATGGACCTTTCTGTAATGTTTCAAAAACATTAAATGTCCTCTAACATGTCAAAGGTAACATTTCAGGTAGATTGTAGAAACATTACTGTGACATTTCTGTAATCTTTCTGTAATTTTTAGATATCCTGATTACTTTAATGTAATAATACCGAAATGTATCAAAACATATCTGGTATGTTACTGTAATGTTATCGAAAGCTTTCAGTAACATTTTAGTAATGTTACTGTAACATTACTGAAAGGTTTCAGTAACACCTCAGTAATATTGCTTTACAATCCTGTTAAAAATATGATATTAAAATCGATAAAAAAATACATTTTTCTTTTGGTGCTAATCTTAATCTTTAATCTTGATTATCGTTCTACTTATTAGATATTTAATCGGTTTTAATCCAATCTACTTCATTTATTGACATTTATTTATGAATTTGTACGAAAATTTTAGAAATTAAAATTTTTATATATTATTTATATACCTAGGTATTTATTAATCTGAAACAAATATTTTGCTTAAAATTATTTAATAGATGTGTCTGAAAGAATAAATCAATTAAAAAATGTTGACGGTGCTGGGAATCGATCCGAAGACCTCTGCGTGAAACTTCAACGCTCTATCCGTTCCGCTACAGAAGAACTTTGAAATCGATAAAAAAATCTGACTTATAATCTAGTTACTGGTCATGAAAATATTTTTTCACCACACTGCGCGTAAAGTGCTGACTGTACGCCCTCTCAGCAGGCCGTACAGTACCGCATGGACTGCCTAGGGAATAAAGTGACTTGCGCATGCGCGATGCGCCTTTTTCCGCTCTCGACTGCGTCTCGAGCGGTAAAACAGCGCGTCGCGCGTACACAAGTCACTTTACTTCTAGGCAGAGCATGGGGTACTGTACGGCCTGCTGAGATGCGTACAGTCATTTCTTTACGGGGGTGTGGTGAAAAGTAGTATACGCACCTCTGGAGTACAGTAGGCAAGCATGCACTGTGTGAAATGCCGACCTCGCTTCGCTCGGTCGGCAACGTCACACAGTGCGTACATTGCCCACTTTACTCCCTTGATGCATAATGTACTATTATATTTCATAAAAATAAACATCCACAAAGATGGCTGAAAATTACATTTTCCTAAAATCGATAAAATATTTTTACATTAGAATTGAAAGTAGAGTGCCGGTAAAACAGAGTTCTTTACTATATTTAGCTGATCATTTTTCTATTACTCGTGAAACCTTTCTGAAACATTTCTGACATATAACACTTGCAAAATTACATAGGGAATGTTGCGGAAACATTTTACGTGCAATGGAATTGAAATGTTATAACTGATACGTCAGGGAAATATTTCTGAAACCTTGCTATCGTAACATCCCATGTGGGATATCACAGAAATGTTAGGGGTGAAAGCTTATTTTTCTATTATTTATGAAACTTGTCTTAAATATTTCTGATATATAACACTTGCAACATTTTATTGGTAATTTTTCAGAAACATTTCACGTACAACGGGATGGAAACGTTATAACAGTTACGTCAGGGAAACATTTCATTCATTTTGAAAGGAGTTATTACAGAAATACGACAAATATAAATATGCACGTATATTTACATGTGCAAGAAAAGGTTAAACGGATGTTTGGTTCAAAATAATATTCCTAAATCACGCTTTGTCCAAAGAGAAATTTCGTCCAAAATATATCAGCTAATATTTATAAGGCAAAATTAACAATGATATGTCCTGTTTTGATAAATGTCTTTAGATGAAGTATCTTTGAACAAAACGTCCGGATGCGTAAGAAACTTGATATAGAATAGAAATTTAAGATATAATGTTTTTAACACAGCCAGCCATAAAGTACGTACTTTATCCCCGCCGAGTCGGGAATAAAGCGTTACATTAAATCCCTACCCCCACTCTAATCCAAGCCACAAACAGCGCGTGGCGCGGCGGGGACTAGAGGGAGGTTAGGGAGTTAATATGTAGCACTATTTTCCCTTTTCGGCGGTGAACGAGTACAAACTTTCTGGTAGATATGTTAAAAAATTGTATATTGCACGCGTGAATAAAGTGAGTCAGCGATTGCCAGCGTGTATGACGCCCTTGCTCCGCTCGGGCGTCAAACCACACGCAGGCCTTTACTGGCTAACTTTATTCCCAAGGTGCATAATATACTATTTGTTTTATTGCTTGGAATCTACGATAGCGACAATATGTACTACAATTTTTTTATTTATTGCAATAGTGTTATACATAATGAAATACATTTATGTGTATATGAAAGTTAAAATATATTTCTTACAAATTTATTCTATTAGTTTAACACTTTGGTCGAGAAAGTGACACCTATAGTGGCTGATGGTGACTGGCGGACCGCAAAGTGGCAAATCGAGACGAAAGATCTGGAGACCAACGAAACCTCCAAAACTACATGTAACGCCGTTATGGTTTGTAATGGGTATGTGAATACGATTCACAAGAGCAAAATGGGAAATACTTTCAATAAACATGTTTGTAATAAACATTTTTCGATTGCTTCAATAGGAATCGCGTGATCGAGACACGTCTTAAATTCTTATTCTTTAAGGCTGTCGGATTAGATGTAATTAAAATTAGTGATTTACCATATGACGCAGTCATAGTTAGAGTCATACATTAAAAAAAACCGCACTGAAAAAAAAATAGGAAATGTTTAGATTAACATTAAAAACGTAATGTCTTCATTCTAGAAGATAAATTATAGTTTAGATACCATGTAGATTTAAAATAAAAAAGAAAATTATTTTATGCAATCCAATAGGCGAACAAACAAAATAAAAGAAATTACAGTCAGATCGACTTAAATGGAAGTTCGATGCAGTTCACGAAATTTCGATAAAAAATTCTCATGAACTCGAAAACTAGATATATTTCAGAATTCAAGTCTTTTAATCGAGTTGTCATAAATTACATCATACTTTATTTAAACCTACATTAATGTACCATCTTTTACGTTTATTTTGTTTTTAAAAAGATTTTTTAAAAATATTTTTTGAATTCGTAAAATATTATACGAAATAATACACTTT
Organism: Gastracanthus pulcherrimus; assembly: GCA_949152435.1. NCBI lineage: Eukaryota > Metazoa > Arthropoda > Insecta > Hymenoptera > Pteromalidae > Gastracanthus > Gastracanthus pulcherrimus. The sequence goes on along the minus strand of OX424572.1, from coordinate 24,582,219 downwards.
AATCTAATGTATATATTTATGTTCTGGAATATTAAATGTTTCATATAAAAATTGTAGAAAATTGAAAGAGAATAATGTTACGATAGTGCATCATAATATGACCTCTGATGCCCTTACGGAGTTAAAAGAATGTTTTTAACGTATTTATAAAAATTATAGTTTATCATTCTAAAAAAAATTACTTTTCATTTAAATTAGAAAATCTCTCCGTAACTTTAAAATATTTGCATCAACCAATATTTATTTATAAATACGAAATCATAAACTTGGAAGAAAACCAATTCGCGTAAGGATATTAATTAGCGATTTTCACAATAATAATATAATTAATTTTCCCAATAAATATTTTATGAATAAAAAGAATGTTATCATACTCTAATCTTAGATATTTTGTATATTTTATCAAATACGTCTTTATGTTGCAGACACAACTTTGATCTGTACATACCTCTGATACCGAATATTGATACTTTCCCTGGTAGTGTAATTCACAGCCACGCTTACAGAAAGCCCGAAAAATTTGTTGGTCAAACTGTCGCCATACTCGGAGCTGGTGATTCCGGTATCGATATCAGCCTCGAAATCAGCAAGTTTACCAAGACTGTTTATCTGAGCCACAACCATGATAAGTAAGGAATATAGTTTTTCGATTCAGTTTGAAAATCCTAAGTTTGCAAATCTATTAACAGCTACATATTAAGAAAACCTTTACCATCTACAAATTAATTGCTGCATTATACTCGATTCAAACCTAGTAATTAAAAAAAATATCTTAATTTATTTGTGTTTTAGATATATTTTAATAAAATTTATCAAAATATAAAAAAAAAACAATAATTTTAAAAATGTAATGTCGTTAGTCCTCTTGAATAATTATGATACGAACCTGTATATATTTCTTGATGCACCGTAAAGTTCCAAATTTTATTGCATTCAAAGCATGAAATGAACTACCAAAAAGGGTAATCGGTGTTGATCAGACGCTTATAGAGAAATTCTATCGTCGACGCGGATATATATTAATTTCCACAATACTGCCCAGGCCCAGTACTTCGTGTCTCTGCTGCGGGGCAAGGTCCAGCTGCCGAGCCGAGAGGACATGTTGGCATACACCGTGGGTGTATCTCGATGAGCTGGTCCAGGCAGGTGGCTTCCAATCGCTGCCGAACTTTTACAAGCGTGACATGGAGATATGGCTCGTCAACAAAGAGCGCGACCTGCTGGGCTACAAGAAAGCCAACCTGCGCGTACACAAGAATGGCGACGTCGAACTTGTGCATCCGAACCAGTCCAATCGTGCAGGGCGCAATTAGGGCACTGCAAATCGAAGTGTGTAAAATGAGCTTGTCACCATTTTTACACACTTCTACGTGTGTAATTTATACATATAGTTTCCATGCAAAATTACATACGTAGAAGCGCGTAAATCGACGATAAGGATTTACCCACCTAAACGTGTTAGACTGACGCAATTGAATTTGTTGTGAGATTATGATGCAATGACTGCGACGCTTTGTCACATCCTATCGAGACCAAATGAAGATTTGTTTGTGAATTAATTTTAAAATCGGAAATTAAGCTATATTAAGACAAATCATAATGTAAACATAGAGATCGGTTTCAGACTCGAGAAATTGTTTTTAGCTAAATTTATTAGAACGTTTAAAGTTGAAGTATCAAAATCCCCGTTTCGAACCAGTACGCATGTCGCTACGGTCGGAACTAAAATTAAATAGATAAATGAAATGATAACGAAGTCGGACGGTTGCAACCAGAGGGAAATTTCACTTTATAAAGCGGTTTGAAAAAGACTTTTAGAAGCATTGCTCCAAAAAACAGACAAATTTCGTGAAATAAATTAAGGTAGACCTAAGTCTGTTCCTTAAAATTAATCCGGAAAATTATGTAAATCCATGTGATAATATCTCGTAATGATATTTTATAAAATTGTCTTTACTTTAGCTTGAATAAATATTGAATGTTTATATGTGTGTATGCGCAGTATCTCAATCTAAGAAATTTGGCCTTCACTAATCTTAGCAAATGTAAATTGTCCGATTTTTTACCTTTTTCCCAGTCTTTATAGTCAAATCTGATTTTACAAATCAATCCGATTTTTTAAATCAAAATACCCACTCTTTGCGCAGAAAACAAAAATAGGCGAATTGTGCTAGTCTTTGCAGGGGAACGGCGAATTGTGCTAGTCTTCGTGGGAGAACGGCAGAATGTGCTAATTTTCGTGGGAGATTTCCAAATATGCTACTCTTCATGGCAGTTTGAATTGTGGTAGTCTTCATAAGGGCCATATATATCTGATCATATATATTTAAGCGCAGATATATAGAGACGAAGTTATATGAAATTAATATAAATATACATCATTCACTTTTACCCTGGAGTATAAAAGAATATAGTCAAATACTCATATTTCTGTAAGCATTATCAACAGGAAAAATTGTTGTCACGAGCACGATACTCAGGCTTGATGCATGAGGGCACAATACGCAATAACAAGTCGTTAAATGCTAATATAAGAGCAATAACAATAAAATGCTTTTGCGTAAAACCTAGTTGAAGCAATGTATATGTACTATTGCAATAAGCGTGCTTATGAAATTTTTAATAAAATAAATTATTACGCTGGGGTGGGATGGTCTAACAAAAAACTAGTATATAAATTGTAAGAGCACCTAACCTTGTATAGCACTATTAAACCAAGCAGATTGGAGAAATCATCTAGTTTACTTCAAAATGACTGGGTAAGTGATCTTAAAAAGCTCTATATTAAAAAATCTGGTAAATTGTACATTAACATAAACATTGTTAACTACATCTAACAAAAAATATATTAAGTACAATACAATATTAATCGTTTGAAAATATAACAGAAAAATAAACTTTGAGTTAATCTTATTATTACTTATAATATTAAATGTATTTAAACCCTTTTACTTTTAAATAATTATTTTACTAAAACGCAGTTTTCATAAAGTAACACTTTAAATGCTTATTTGTTAAGAAAAATTATCAACTTTTTAGAGTTATTGTAGAAAAGTTTTTTCTTATAGCTTTCGTTTCTACCTATTTATTGTGCGTCCCAATGATATCCAATAGCGAACGACCTGTGCCGATAAAGATGACATTTTACACTGCATTACAAGCATCTTTTACTGGCCTTAGTGGTGGTTAATAGCTCGGTCACAAATTAATAGTTTAATATATTTATGTATATTAGAAAATATTTAAGTATATTAGAATTTAGACATTTTTATGTAGTTACTGTTTGGTCAGCAGCTTCTAGTAGTCCCAACGACGGTTTTTTTTTTCGAGGATATGTAGGAAATGCTATCGAAGACACACCCGACTGGGTCCGCACAGCCGGATAGTATGGGGCTGGTTGGGAAAAACTACACAGCCGTGCATCGCAAACCGACCCACTAAAACCTACCACCCTTTCCTCTTCTGGCGGAACCCACCCTGGTACCGTTTATCACAATACCTCAGGGTGAAACCATTCTAGTATCGTATCGACAACCGCTGCTGCCATGACCTGAAACAAATTTAAAAATTTATAATTTTGAAATGAGAGAAAATGTGCGTGTCCCAGTTAAGAAAGCGTGCTCTTCTCTCACCACGTCCATTTCTATGGAGTCGTCCGACGTCTCTGGGTTATGTTGGGGAGTCGGAGCATCTCTCAGCGCTTCGTTCATACCTTGGTCGGTTGCCCTATCTAGGTACCGTTTCTTTTGTCGTAGGACCGTCTCGGCGAATTTTGCCGTGGCGGCCCACTTATTCTCGGTGACAGCATTTCGCCCACAATGGTCTCAAGCGTGAATTGTCCGATCGAGTCGAGAAGAGCTGTCCTTTCTTCGTTCCACTTTTCGCAGACGAAAAACGTGTGAAACGCATCGTCGCAATCAGCGAAATAGAAGATGCAACTCGGGCTCTGAATCTTCCCCATACGATTGAGGTAGGAGCAAAAGTACCCATGGTCACTCAGGAATTGGGTCAGGTAGTAATTTACCTCCCCATGGTCTCTGTTAATCCAAGGGGCCAGCTGGTCAATCAGCCTTACTGTGCATTTACCCTTGGTCGATGTTGTCCAGGATCGTTGCCACGTTTCCATGGTGCGTTCCCGTTCCTCTCTATGGACTGCTGTTCTGTCCTCTCCTGTTTTCTTTCGTTCGTAGATTCGCTTGCGCTCCGCCGCGTGTAGGTCGATCGGGATGATTCCCGCAATACGAGTACTGCGGGTCCCGAGACCATGCGATAGGCGCTAGTGACTCTGAGAGCTCCTCTACGCTGAACGGAAGTGAGTCGAATCCGGTATAATCCCATCGATGGTAGAGAGCATCGAATTAACAATGTTAAGTCATAGTTTACCATAGCTAATCCTTGGGTGGTACACTACACCACAATAAGATGGCTAATACTCGGGGGTATTTCTTCATTATCCAACTACTCAAATGATTTTGCTATTTTAGCATATGTATCAGGTTATTTTAATATTAAATTTGTACATAAAACATGCATTGAGATCATAACCTAATAAACTAGCGGATCCACTATAATGATCGAGATTTACGCTGATCACACTATAGAAATGAATTTGTTTGTCGGTGCTATCACATAATAAACTCCCGAGCACTACTACGGATAGGAAAATAGCGCTTCAGCAAACGCAATTCGTGTCCATGTCCGTGTAGAAAGCACGAGTCGTAGCCAGGGTGATGACTTTAATGCGATTAGCGCCGAGGCGTTTGAAATGACTTTTTCATTTTTGTGTCGCTCTATATTATGATTCTGCACCTTAAAATATACAAAAACAAAAGAAAACGAAAAACTACAGGGAATCAAATTTCAGAAGTACTTGCCAGCATACACACATCCGGTCAAACTTTTCCTCTAAACTGCATATATTGTCATATTTTCCAAATCGCCCAACATAGTTGATAATCATAAAAAAAATAACGAGAACTTCCTTACAAAGTAGAATTATAAAAAAATGCACTATTAAACTTATGTACGAAAACCCAAAAATGTGCGCATTCATAAAGTTATAACAGACGTACATACCTCACGTACGAAACTAGTGATGTATGATAAAATGTGCGCATTCATAAAGTCATAACAGACGTACATACCTCACGTATGAAGCTAGTGATGTATGATACCTAGTATGATACATCAAGTATTATAAGTTTACCACCATGGTCGTGGCTGTAGTTGTACAGCAACGTGAACGTGCGTCTGCCTGTGTATAACTGCAGCATTTATCTGCAGTGGATTGGATTTCGATGCAACCGTGCAGCAGGCAATAGTCGCGGGTATATATTTGCAATTATTCAGAGTCGCGACTGCAAACAGGCGTTGTTGCAGCAGGTTGAAGTCACGACTGCGTCTGTGCAGCGGGCAACAGTTGTACTGCTACATCTCTGCAATTCTCCGCGGTCTAGTATTATATTTGTACAAAGTGTGAAAAATATATTACTTGGTTAAATAATAGTCTTCCAGTGCTCAAATCATCGAGAAATAAAAATATTATAATGAAAAAGTTTTAAAATATATACTAAAACATGGATTATCTCATATTAAACAATTTATTTTGAACAATTTCGTAAGAACTACAGTCTCTGTTACTTACTTTAGTCAGTAGAAGTTGACAGACCTCTTAAAAAATTATTTAGTGCACTTTTAAACTCACTAAAAATCTACGTTAGTAAAAAATGATGCTTTATACCTCTTTAAAATTCACATAATGGATTATGTTCTACAAACACGTAGCAACTATACCACATTACCAACAAACAACATAACGGTGCTACAACCATCATTAATCCAAAACTATTCTTTAAAATCACGAAAATTACAGAAAAACTCATTTTTCTTGTAAAATAACGACTTGAACGACCTTTAAATAATTTTTAAGAAATCTGAAAAATTTCAAGGAACAGTTTTAAGCTATGAGGAAGCTATGATATCGATAGCATTGCATAAAAAAATGTTTAATTATTATGGACCATCCTAATACATACATACATACATATATACATACATACATACATGCATGCATACATACATACATACATGCATACATACAAACATACATACATACATACAGGCAGATAGATAGATATTTTTGCTTCCTCCTAAAGGCAGTTTTGTAATAGTAAATTAAGCTTTCTAAAAAACATGTTAAAAACATGTTTGGAATGAAAATACACTATTTTGAAAGATTGGCCGTATGAATTTCTGTGTGTGTGTTTGTGTATGCGTGTGTATGTGTGTGGGTGTGTGTATCTGCGTGTGTGTATCTGCGTGTGTGTATCTGCGTGTGTGTTTGTGTCCGAGTGTGTGTGCAAGTATGTGTGTATCTATCCATATATGTGTATATGTGTGTGTATTACATTTTTTTTTGCACACGCATATGCTCGTGTTCACGCACGCGCAACGCGCATACACACACCCACCCACGCGTACATATGTACATACAACTTTCAAAAGTGGCTTACGCATGAGGTTTTCGTCAATATTTTTGAAACTTTCAGAAAATATACCTTAGTATAATACGTAAAGCATAAACTGTTGATTACATTTTAATTTTTGTCTTCTTATTTCATGTTATCCATCAGTCATTATTATTGGAGTTTATTGAGTTGTATCTCGCTTATCGCTGTAGTTTGCGCGCGCTCGACTGTACCACGAGAGAAGCATGCGTACGTAGATATACGCGTTGACCGTGTCTCAATACACACACACATTCATTGACATAGTGAAATAAGAAGAATATCATCCTGAATAATTATTAATAAACATGAGTTCTTAAGCATTTTTTAAGTAAAAGACGATTTTTAAAATTCTATCAACAGTTTGTTTTGTTAACCAGTAGTGTCCCTTGAAGTGACTAATAATTTGCAATTATAATTCAAGTTCAAATAAAAGTCGTAATCCCTAAAATTTGTATTATTGTAAATTACTTTGCTTGTGGTAGTTGGATTTAAGGTTTAGGGTTTAGTAGTATTAACTTATTATTATTAAAAAATGCTATACGTGGGGTAGTTGGGATTAAGATTTACAGTTTAAGAATAAAGATTTTTTATTTAAATTTATTACTTTTGCATATTTATCTATTTGGGGTATTGAGGTTAGGATTTAGGGATCGTTATATTTAAGCTTTGCGTTTTCTTTTCATTTATAAATCTTAGTATACACGCATAAACAAGAGTTGGGTATGTTAACTTTGCAAGCTAGCAGCAAGACGTCTCATGCGCAAATTTTCGTATGAAACCTTGGATGTATCATACCGAGTATCATACGTAAACGATCATACGTAGCATACGTGACGTATGTTACACGTCCAACCTTGGATGTTGCAGATTACAGCATGAACGAACATTAATGGCAAAAAAACATTGTTAAAATTATTTGTACAGCCAATGGCTAAACTAGTAGAGCTAAACAAATTATTTTAACAAGTTTTCGTTTGACAATAATAATATTTCATGTTAATGTGCATTATCTTGTAGTTCGTTCTTCAAAAGCACTGTTAGTTTTCCAGTGAGGTATAGTGTCTGCAGGTTAGATCTAATTGATTATAATTATTTCATAAAAAATAATTAACATTTATGCACACGTAACACATCTTTTTGGAGTCATTTTTCCCGTAGAATCGAAAAGCGCTATTAGTTTTTCTTAAAAATCATTTTTTTAAACAATTGTTTAAACAAATTCCTTATAAACAAATTATTTTAAGAAATGTTTTTTTTTTCATTAATGGTCTTTCATACTAATATCCCATAATTATTTTTGCGATTGTGCTGCTAGGTTAGCCATGGGTTTTAGTGGGTTAATAGTGATTTTTCGAGATTTGTGATGAGGGGTGGGGAGGGGAATTGTAAAAATGACTAAGAATTATTTTCTCTTATATAAAAATGCGTGCATAGCTAGTTTTCCGAGTCAGGATGAGTGTCATTTTGACTATCTTAACAGGGGTACTGTTTTTTGCCAATAAAGAGAATGTTTATAATATTAAAAAAAAAATTTAAGTTTTTATACAATTGCGTTGTTTTATTTCTTTTTTATTCGGCAGTATAGATGATTTTGATAGAGAACTTGAGCCATTTCACCAATTGGTTTGAATTTTGGAAAATGAACTAGATTTACAAGAGTTACAGCTATCCAAAGTTTCTTTATGACTCGCGATTCATTCGATTTGAAAGGCGTCGCGTATGAATCATGCCGTCACACGAATTTTCGTAGCGCTGTATCTTCTTTAATTTTGGTTGTATTGCAAAAATTCGAAAAGTTTACAAAGGAAGTATGCTATAATCTATCAGAATATGATTTAAAAGAAAATTATGTAACAACCCAATTTCAATATTTTTTCATAATTTATATTCTATTTTTAAATAGGTTTAACAGGCAATTTAAAAAAATTTAAATCTATGTATCTTTACATTTTTAAAAATGGTCTAGTTGTTTTGACTTTTTATCACAGAATTAAAAAAAAACAAATAATTTTTTATTGGATCATTTCATATGTTTGGAGGAAGCCAAGTGTCAATGAATTGGCAGCGGTTTTTAAAATCTATTTTCTGACTCAGGAATCTTGAAAACATCAAGCTTTTTCTTTAAAAGAGCAATAAAAAATCAAAAAACCCGATTGCGTAAAAATTTGTTTTTGTCTAAATTAATTTAAATATATTGTTTATTAAATTTTTGGCAAATTGGATGCCAGATTCGGAATCAGGGACCTTAAAAACCCTTTAGACCACATACACATTGTTTGAGTACAGGTCCAGCCCTGTGTAATGAAAAAGTTAAATTATCATATTCGAAGCGTCATTGTGTTTTTAAAGGATAGCATCCATTATATTGTCTATTACAAAACCTTGTATCTCTGATTTATACTCCTGCTATCATAACGAATCGATTGACAACCGATTTATCAAAATCGGTCTAGCCGTTTAGGCTGTACGTGGGAACCAAGGATCGAACATACATACACACATACATTCATACCAAATCTGAACGATGCTTCAGTATATCGTCAGTGTGGTCCTCTACCTGACAGCCTATGTTCTTCAGACATCTGAGTAGTTCGTCTACCACTATATAAGACAAGAGTAGAGATGCAATATTCTAAATCCGTAACCACACTCAATGTATACTTGAAATTTTTCTATAAGAAAATTATCCTTTTTCTATGGCAGAAGAATGCGAAACTCTAACAGAGAAAGCTCTCTCATACAGGTGGAGCTTTCGCAAGAATGTGCTCCTTCTGCTTCTGCTGGGAGTCAGCCTCGCATGGAGCACGGAGACAGAGACAACCTCGGACAAAAAGAAGGTGTGCGTGATCGGCGCCGGAGCAGCCGGACTGGCCTCAGTGAAGCATCTCGCCGAGTACGCCGATGAGTTCGATATAGTTGGATTCGAGAAGAACTCGGACACCGGCGGACTCTGGATCTATACCGACAGCACGGACTTGGACGAGCATAACCTGCCGGTTCACTCCAGCATGTACAAGCATCTCAGGTGAGGGTTATTTGAATATTCTAAGACGTTATGCGCGTATGTATATTTCTTAACATACCGTCAAGTTTTGTAAGTCAAACTGATTGGATTGGGGTTTTAATGATTTTACTAGCCAAAATACTCGCTCGCCGATGCTCGCTCGTTATAAGGAAATTGTATATTTGTATTTTAGTTTAAAATGTATTATTAAAAAAAAAAATAATTCTACATGTTTTTAGAAGTTACATTGTAAGACAATATAAAGTAATTAATAATAATTCTATATTTGATTTGATAATGCATTGTATATTAATAAACAATTAATTATAGAAACGTTAAAAACTCCTTATAATACACTGCATATTTATTTAATAATTATTTAAATGTGAACAAAAATAAATAAAATAGTTATATTTGAAAATCATAATAAATCCGCTGTGTATTATTAGTTGATTTCAAATGTATAATGGTAGCATACAATTATAAAATGTTCTTTTTATTTCGCAAATGTGCACAATGGTATAAAAAAAAGTAACAAATTAAATTTAAATTAGTAAAAGAAAGATAAAAAAAATTATTGTTAATGGAAAAATATCATTTACACTTATGGCATAGAGCGTTTCTTACACATAAGAATTATACACGTAATAGGGAAGTGGCATGGTTCGGAATTAAATTCTAACTCTAATTTTATTCGAAAGTTTATCGAAAAATAACAACTTTCCTAAGACAGTTTTTTTTAACGCAATATCCGAATTTTAGTAATATTTTAAAGTTGTGCTTAATTTTTATAATGATTCAAACTCGCGTGACGTCAGCGTCCCTCCGTTCAGCGCTCCCCTATCGACGAGTTTCGAAGCTTGATTTGAGAAAATTTTGCCCTCGTCAATTCCGGTCACGGCAGTCTAGCTGAAGTGCTGTGCATATCAAAAAGTGTTATGCGACCGTCACAAGATTATAACCACTTGAAAATCATTAAAATTAATTTTTTTAAAAATAGGGGAAGAATGGGAAGAAACCACAAATAGACAACTTCAATTTCATGCCTGATTGGGAATTTTAATATAATGTAGAAGATGTAGAAGATATTTATTTTATGTTTTTACTTTATGTCAGATCTTATCGATTTATGAAAATTTCCAAATCTACGAAATGCACAATCTACATAAAAAGTATATTAAAAACATAATAGTATATTTTTTGTTAATCATTATGCATTATTATTTTTATTATTATTATTATTACTATTATTATTATTATTATTATTATTATAATTATATATTCATTAAACACAAAAAGAGGTTTTAACTCTTTGAAAGGATTAAAATAATGGAAGAAAAACGAGGAGAAACCACAAAAGGAGAACAATTAAACTGTATCAAAGGGGCCTGCGGCGGCTCAGTCGGTAGAGTGTCGGATTCCCACGCCGGTGACCCGGGTTCGAATCCTAGTCTCTGCCGATTGATACAAGCACCTCTGTAAAAATTACATGTGCTTTGTTTACAAACACACCGCAGACCCCCGTCGCCGATTAGCACCACATGGAAGCACAAACATGGCGACGTTAAATAATAATAAAAAAAAAAAAAAAAAAACTGTATCAAAAACATAAAATTCCTCCTGGCTGAATATCATTTCTGATGTAAAAAAAAATTGTCTACACAGAGAGAATTTTCTGATAAAAATTACCGTAAAAATCATTGTAAACGTGGGATATTCTGACTACATGGGAAAAAATACCCTACTGAACGGTAAAATTTACCGTGCTGAATGGTAAAATTTATAATGAAAAATCTCTCTGTGTATGAAAAATAACAAAGTGAAACACAAAAAACAATAAAAGATTATATATAACCTCTTGAAATTAATTTTAAAAAATAGGAGTAAAAACGTGGAGAAAAAATATTTAAAACCATAAAAAACGTAATTAATATATTAGTTGCACACTTCATTTTGGCATAAATTAATATACAACAATATTAAAAGAAAATAAGTTATAACACAAAAACGTTTAAATAATTATGGAAACGTTGAAAAATTGATAAAAACCTCAATTTTATGCCTGATTTGGATTTCTAATATAATATAGATTGTGTTCGAAATATATGTCATCGGAAATGTGGACTGTGAATTTGGAAATTTTTAAAAGAAAATAGTCTAAGTGAAAATGCTTTATTTTTTAAAAATTATATCATAAAATATAGCTTTTGAAGGCTATAACTTTACTCAATAATTATCATTTGAAGTTCCTACATTGATTACCCACAGATATACATTTTGAACACGATAAACCTTGATTAAAAACCCCAATTCAATCAGTTCCATTCTTAAAACCTTAAGTATATAAAAACATATACAGGTTTCCATAATTGCTATTCAGGGGCACCCAATAAACTTTAAACGTAAGCAAAAGTGTTTTTTGTTCCTTTTTGATAAAATATACTCAAATTTACTTAAAAACCCACTTGAAATGTGCACCCGTGGATCAAAATTTGACCTTGAGTAAACCGGATGTGAAGTGGAAATAAACTAGAACACATTCTTAGGTTAATTAATTTATTTTTAATGTTTTTTCAAATTGATGGAAGGGGGCGGGTTAAGGGTATGTAGGGTTTTGTAGATGAGTGTGTGATGGGGAATGGATGCATAGATAATTGGATAAAAGATTGTGGATGTATATTTATGGGTATGTAAGTAGATGGATGAGTCTGTATTGATGGATGGACGGGGGTATATGCATGGGTAGATGGGATATGTGTATGAATGTATGCGGGTGTATGGTTGTGCGTGAGTGGATGGGCTTTGTGATACAGTGAATAAGTGTGTGTGGATAAGTGTAGATGGGTGCATAAGTAAGGTAGTAGGTACGGATCTGGGTGAATCGGTGGGTGGGTGGAAGGTGTGGCTGGGTGAATGTGGGTCGATGGGTATATGGCTGGGTTGAGAAGTATGTGTAAGGGTGTAAGGGTAAGTGGATGTAAGTGAACATGTGTGTGGGTTTTGTGGATGCCTTTGTGAGTGGATGAAATTGTAGATGACTGTGTAGGTTGATAAGTGTGTGTGGGTATGTGGATGGATAGGTGAGGGTATATATATGGATGGTTAGGTGTGAATATGTGGGAGGGTAGTTGTGGGTTTGTAGGTGTTGGTGTGTGGATGAGTGGATTTGGGTACATTGCTGTGTGGGTGAATGGATGAGTATACGTCGAAACTAAGCTAGCGAGTAATTATCATTTATCATTTCATTATCCCACTTATTATTATTGTAACTATAGTCACCATCACAAATAGTGCACCCTTGGGACCAAGTAGATGATATATGTAAAGTATTATAAATATAAGACAAATAGTGTCGTAGGAGTTGCGTCTAAGTAACGACAAGTACAATCTCGCGAAAAATAGGAAGTGTGGCCGACATGTTGCAGTAGCTGTGAGCAACATGTGGGCCACGTATTGGTCAACGTATTGCCAATATGGGCGGAAGGTAGGTGGGGAGAGGAGGTGGTTGTGTATATATGAGAGAGCTCTTTCGAACATGTAGGCCAACAGCGTTCAACGTGAGGGTCATCTATGCTGAACTGTGGCAATATGTGGGTAAACACTCCCAACGTGTGGGCCAGTTATATCCCATATGTGGATAATGGGCTGTGGCCACATGCTGGCAACGTATTGGTAATACGTTGACCAATACGTGGCCCACACGTTGCTCATAACTGCAGCAACATGTTGGCCACACTGCATATTTTTGCGCGGGAAGGGATACTATTGTAAATTTGTCAAGATTTAACGGGTGTTTTATCTGTGTATTCCAATAAATATATAAATAAAAATATATATATAGTATTTGTATTTGTATTTGTATTTGTAGAACTAATGTTCCTAAAGATATCATGGCTTATCCAGATTACCGAAATTTCTCGGGAGAAGAGAACAGCTGTGTATCCCACGAAACTGTTGTGGCATACTTAAGGAACTTTACCGATAACTTTAATCTACGTCCATATATCCAGGTAAAAATTTTAGATCATATTAAAGAAATAAAAATGTAATCTTTGTAAGTACCGTCACGGACCCAGTTTCTAATCAGCTAAGGCGCTATGTCGGGATATTTGATGCATTACAATTTGAAAATGAACTGTTTACTCAAAAGAAACATTTCTAATGATCAATATAACTCTTGATATTTCATATGAAATTTGAAAAATACACAAAGAATCAGAAATTAATTAATTATAAAGCTTTAAAGAAAAAAGTAACAGGGAGTGATTTCTGATCACCTAAATGATACATGGGAACAATTTCTGTTCAGATGAAGACCCTATTCTAATCAAATTTTGTTAACGCGTAATTATCGTATACAACAAGCAAAAATACATTAAACAATATTATACCAGTAACTATGATAACTAATTAACATTTTTTTATTTAAGTAGTGGTGATTAATGAAATAAATATTCGATTATTTGTGCTCAGTCGACCGCACGACAGTCAATCAGCTGAAATGCGCGTCTGATCGCTCGGTCGGTAAGTATTATAACCTATCAATGAATTTTACAAGACTTTGAACTAAGAAAGATGTTTGTGCGTGTGAAAACAACTTTCATTGATGTTCTTTGATAAGATTAGAACAATTAAAGGTCTTTTAATATTTAAAATAGTTGTAATAAAACTGATCAGAAACTGCAGAAATTCTAAAACTCCAGAACCTATTTCTAATCACCCTTTTTCTTCTAAAATAGTAAGATTTATTATTAATATTTTGATTGTTTTATACAAAAAAGGTATTAAATAACTCAGATATAAAAGCTTTGTTACGATACATTCAATAATAATAAAGAAACAATACGAAAATCTTAGCGTGCTCGCTTGCAGTCGGCAGAAGTGAAATGGCGAAAACGTGATGTATTTGACAACCCTGAACTAAAATATCTTTTTTCATAAAAATGTATGACATTAATAGTATGTGAAGTTATCAAACGTGCTTGTGAGATAGTTAGCTATTAAATGTTATTTTTGTCAAACAATTTCAGGGTGAATTAAATTTTATATCGTAATATATGTGACAAACTGATTAGAAATTGGGTACTGATTAGAAACTGAGTCCGTGACGGTATGTATAACTTATTGAGAATTTTAACTTGTTATGCGCCCTGTAGCGGTATATAAGGTAAAAGTACTAATAACTGGCCACTTACAAGAGTAGTGCACGGAGTCCGGGTCACGAATTTTGATAAACTTTGAAGATCGTATTCTGGTATCTAAAAATTAAGCCCAAGCCCGTAGTTTTATTAACTGGGCCTTTGTACAGCAAATACAGCTTATTTCATTAACATTGCGTATATGCTCTGTACCAATGTATTTAGTTCTATCTCGGGTTTCCACGACCCATTTAATAAAATTAGGGACATGGGGCTTCATTGAAGGTACCAGTAAACGATCCCCAAAGTTTCATCAAAATCCGTGACTCGGACTCCGTGTACTCCCATTACTAATCACAAGAAGACAGTGTATCTAAAATATAATGCATACAATAAAATTGAGACCAAAACACTTTTACTCGTTAAAGATATTTCTTTTCACTCTCAAATAAAAATGAAAAAACAATATAATTCACGACATTTAGTAAATTATAAATAAAAAGTTAGGTGATCCGATGTATTGCTACTTAAACATGACATTTCTCTGTGTCAAACTTTTGTTGTTCTAGTGCTTTCCCTACTTATTTATTTTAGTTATTTGTATCAAACGTTTTTTTGAAATGCTCCAATGAGGTTTCCTGATTTACAGAAATTAGCCAATAAGGTCGATCTATTTCAAAAACATTCGACGGGAATATCTTACTAGAAAGGGTACATTGAATTATGACTTGTTAGGCGTTTTTAATTTTACGATACTTCATATTATCGTAAATTTTATGATGTCACGCACGATCTTATAACTCTCCGTGGCAACTAGAATAGAAGAGCGGGTGCACGCAATACGCGTAGTCAGCTCGGCTAGTCGTTGCTCTATTAGCGTTCCCACGCGCAAGAGTGCACAGATTGCACCTTTGAGAGCGGGCAGGCAGATTCCTGGCGACTACCAAAATGGCTCCTCTTCTCAATAAAGAACCTACACCTACTTGTGCCTCTTTTGTTCTCCCTCTATAGTAGTCCACTCCTATCCATCACAATGATATATATCATGTTGCGATGTACTCCTACGTTCCATAAGTTACAATATTGTTTTTTCAATGTAGTTTCAAAAGCTTTTTACTATGAAATATAATGATATTTCATAATAAAAAGCTTTTGATACTACATTGAAAAAATAATATTATAATGATAACTGATCAATATAAACGATAAAACTGACTGCCATCTTATACCATTTCTTAGCCTTATCAACAGCCCCACATCGCACCATATTTTTCATTATACAGAAAAATTTTGAATAATTTAATAAACCTTAACCTTTTTAAGCTTTCATTATTAAAACAAAAATAATGGACAACCACATTTTTGTACTATAAATACCCATACATTTGTGTTTTTGTGATATTAGTTCTGAAGATAGAGTCTGCACCAATCAGAATAGCTCCGACGCCTAATTCATATAAATTGCTCGTCGATAAAAATGAACAGAGATATGTACATTAAAAAGAATGTATACCACTCTAATCTCAAGATCAGAACTTTGATATGATTTTTCGGCGCTCGTGGTATAAAATACGGTTCGAAACTAGTGCGATATCTTGCTTCGCTCGAGCGAAAAACGTCACCTGAAGCAAATAATGTACTTCCGTACCCGTGTCGAAATGTACTATTTTACATCTAAATTAAAATTAAAAAATTAGAATTAAAAAATGTAAAGAATTGAGTAAAATACATGAAAAAAATATATATTCTATTAAAATATTACGAAAAAGAATTTTTAGAATAAGTAAACTACAGACTTAATTTTCGTACAGAAATTATGAATGCAGGTAACAAAAAACGGAGTTTATACTATAGTTAGGTATTACCGAAGTTTTTATTATTGTGCTATTACAAGCGAACGAGCACGTGAAATGACGACTTGACCAATAACAAGCCGAACGGTTAGTTATTATGAATGTATAATTTTTAGTTTTCTATATATTATAAATGTTTTTAAGATTCTATAAATATCTTTACTTTAACACAAAAAGCTTTAATTATTATAAATATCGTCTAAATCAGTATGGCACTTTCCTTAGCCTCAGCGTAAGAAATCTGCCGAAATGTGTGGTGCGGGTGACCACAATATTCGAATTAATTAAGACATTGCATGTTTTTCAAAAATACATAAATGACTTAGAAACCGGTTCGTTATTGACAAATGAAAAAAAATCATTATTTATGTATGCTACTTTTAATTTCGCGCGAATTGTTTCGAAACGGATATTTAAAATTTTTAAACGCCTTCCGCGAGTAGATTTGCGTGGAGGGTATACATTTACCTTACCCCCATCGAATATTTTCATTATATATAGACTGCTAAACACAAATTTATCATGCAGAAATCGTAGTAATTAATAAATATTTTATACTTTATTCAAACAAATAATTTTACTAATACTACTAAAAAAGATAATTACTTGAATCTCAAATTTTTTCGCAGTATGAATTCATATTTTCCAATTTTGCATAAACATTACATTGGATTAAGGAGACCAGCATGAATACGAAAAAAAAAATTTCTTTCATGAGTAGAAACATTTTTTTTCAAAAGTAATCACTCTGAAAATGTTTTATTATAAATACTATGTAATATTTATAATTTTACCGTTGTAAAATCTCAATAATATATTTTTTTAAATTTAATTGATTAGTTCAATACTTTGGTCGAAAAAGTGACCCCCATAGTGGGTGATGGTGACTGGCAAAATACACATTGGCAAATCAGAACGAGAAATCTGAACACTAACGAAATCTCCAACACTACATGCGACGCCGTTATGGTCTGCAATGGGTATGTAAATACTTTTCAAATACTACTATAAAGCGTTTTTAACAATCACATTTTTAATTCTTTTGGAACCAAGAAATGAAGTTTAACACACTTAGTTTATTCGCGTGGTCCCTTGTTGTCGAGGTATATGTTAATTGTCAAATTAATTAACCTTAATTCTGCATTATGATAGTAAAAAATGTTATATCTACTTCAGATCATAGGATTGCAAGTTTTTATACTAGAAAAATGATTTAAAACTAAATAAAACGCAAAGATCTTTCAGTTTTCAGCTTTGTTTCGTACAAAAAAATGAATCTGTTTCAAAGTTATTAATTATGAAAAAAGATGATGAAATTCACACGAAAAATTAACGGACTTAATAGAATTAAAATCGTCGAATTTTGATGTGCATTTCTTCACTTTCCTTAATAGATATAGCTTTGGAATAAATTAATGTTATTGTATTTTTAATTACTTTTACATACTATACTGCCGTGCAAATGAAGAAAGTGGGTATCTGCATTCGAACACAAAATTGAAAAAATCGAGGTAACACGTTTTTATTAGTTCCTTTAAACGTGCGCAATAATTTCAAAATCTGATTATCACTTTTTACTAATTCGAACCTGCTTTATTCATTAGAGTCAATGAAATCAATATTCTTAAGTGTTTTTATCAGAAAATGCAGATATAGTTAAAATTTGTTCTGAAAATTGCCAAGAATCAAGCACGAGCCGAAGGCGAGTGATAACATTTTTCTCGAACTTGTGACACTCTCTTACTTAACTTTTAGCGAGTTACCAAAGTGCAATCAGATTGCAAAACTAATTGTATTAAATAACCCCACTCCCATATATGGAGCATACGGGGCACACATGAAATCCATACGAGATGCATATAGAATCCACGTATTTTCCATGACTCGGTAACATATTTTCCGAATGATCATATTTTTAATTGAATAGTAGTACATTATGCAACAAGGGAATAAAATCGTAGATTATAGTCGTCTTTATTCCCATTTTGTATATCTAACTTTATTCCCGACTTTACTGTGGCCACTTTATTGATTTGAAGAGTGGAATTCGCGGGAAGAGGAAGAAATAGTTTAAAATTGAAAAACAATTTTACGGGAAATAAAATAAATTTGCGGGAATAAAGTAGATAAGAAAGAATTATATGTTACTGTTCTCCCACTTTTCAGTCCAATAAAGTGGCCATTACGGTTGTTTCAGAAATAAAATTACTTTATTCCTGCATTTTCGGAAATAAAGTATAAGAAGGAATAATATATCACTTTCGTCCCGCTTTTCAGGTCAATAAATTGGCCTTTACAGTTATTTAAAAATAAACTAATTTTCTGACCACACTCTAAGTCTTAAGCATTTTGTAAATTTGCTCACATACGTTTTTTTCAAGTCACTACTTCATGCCGAACAATCCAAAGATAGAGGGAATCGAAACTTTCCCTGGAAAAGTGATACACAGTCACGTCTACAGAAAGCCCGATGGTTACGCCGGTCAAACTGTTGTCATACTGGGCGCCTCTTATTCTGGCATCGACATCAGTTTCGAAATCAGCAAGTTCGCCAGAAAGGTTTATTTGAGCCACAACCATGACAAGTGAGGATTAGTAATTTTCGATTTTTTTATGGAAATCGTATGTTTATTAGTCAAGTTTAAAGGGATAAGCTACTTCTAACCCTGAGAAAAATAACAACAATGATACTATTGCCAGTTAATTTTAAAATACGATATAGTCCTAGGGCCATACATCGATTTCGTGATCAACTAAGGTTTCCAACTAGAAGCCGTTTTTTTTTATGTATTTTAGCCTTCGAAATCCGAATATCGATGGTAGAATGCTTAAAAGTGATCCAGTTGATTGTTAATTGACAATTTTTATAAACAATAGCAAAATATTTTTTTTTTCATTTTGGAAATTTTTTATGGGATTCTTTAGGTTATTTTAAGAAGAAAAGATTCATACAATTTTTTTTCTTGGTCCCATGGATTTTGAGTATACAAAAATCGTTAAAAGTATCGAAACATGCGAATTTTGCAATTTTTAATTGTTTATTGCAGCAAAACATTTGAATATTTTTGGACAATGAAGGGATTAAATTACTTCATTATTGAAGGGAAACCAGACTCATTATGGGGCCTGCGGCGGCTCAGTCGGTAGCGTGTCGGATTCCCACGCCGGTGACCCGGGTTCAAATCCTAGTCTCTGCCGTTTGATACAAACATCTCTGTAAAAATTACATTTGCTTTGTTTACACCGCAGACCCCCGTCGTCGATTAGCACCACATGGGAGCACAAAAATGGCGACGTTAATTAAAAAAAATATTACTTCATGAACCATATATTATCATTTATAATGCGTATTGGTAATCCTTTTGACGATATAGATGTATTTTAAAACGTCGAATGTCAGGCATTTTGCATCTCGCGTACCATGACAAATACAGGGCTGATAGCGCACGTACAAACGCTGAGAAACGCCCGATGTTCATCGCCTAAACCACATTCATATCGTCAAAAAAATTATAAATACCTATTACAAACTAGTGCTTCCAGGTGGAGACCTCAGTTGGCCACGAAATCCAGGTCTGCCCCAGGACTAATACATATGTTCTTACCTAAAGAAGGTACAATCGAAGTATATTTGAGCTCTATAAAACTTATTTATCTGCATGGTAGTACATCCATGAATTGTATAGCCTGATTTCTTAACAAAATTCACTCCCCACACACTTTTTAGAGCACTTATCATCTTCCAGTATAGTTTAATTATATGATTCTTCTCCAGATAAGCAAAACATAATTTATAAAAAAAATGTATTTATTTATTTATTTATTTATTTATTCAATCCGAGTACAAAGAGTAACACTTATATTAACATCAGTATATACTATTACGTATATTCGATATAACACGCATCCTATAGAGGCGAATGAAATTACCTATACATAGGTCTGATATAGATAACCGCGTAAAAATAAAAAAGTTTAAACATTCACGTTAAAAAGATCTTTTTCACATGTCTGAAAAATAAAACCGTACGACACACAGTTAAGATGTTCTAAAGACATTCAAAACTGATACATTTTTATTAAGATCTACTTCAGAACTTTTATACATCCTTCGTGAAAATTTTGCTTAAAAAAATTCATCAAATTGAGATCTTGTGTATATTGTATTATAGGGTATTTCACGTTAGTTTTAAGTATATACACATATATATTTTTTTATATTTTTGTATACTTTTTTCCGCTATCTTGTAATACTGGACCTGCGTATAGATAACTAAGTTTATCTCTGCAGGGTTTCGCAGTTATTGTATATACTGTAATACTTTTCTGGTTTTGAATAAATAAATAAATCAATAAATAAATAAATGACTACTCCATCAGCTTTATTAACGTAACTATGGTGGTAATTAAGTTTATAATTTGCTAATTGGAAATATTCCTGAGACTCTAAATATCAAGTTTCAGAATAGACTATTAAGTCTGGTATACTGTTTAGATTATCAATCACTAATTCAAGATGTATGTAGTTACTTTTCAAACCTTTAATGTTAATATATAAAATGTTAAAGTCTCTATGATATACAATATTATTTAGTGTATCAAGATCATTAATGACTGATTTGCGTTCACTAACACTATCGTCATTCAAGTCGAACATAATATTTATTAGTCTCTGATAGCAGTTGTTGTCTGGTTCGATATACTTCCATTGTATCATATGAATCTTGAAACTGTACCAACTGAGTCAAAGGCTGTAAAGTATTAAGAAGATGATCAGAAAATTGAATATTTTAGATATGTTAAATCTGATTCACTCATATAGAGACTAAACGTACTCCGAAGATACCATAACAGTTCATGTCATTCCAATAAAAAATTTTCTTAAAATCGCGTGGTACCACCGCCCTATATAAGCAGATAAATGAGTTTTACAGGATTCACATCTCAAGGGAAGACGGACATTATTGGTATGGATACAGTGCTTCTTTGTAAATTACTCCCCTTATACAACCCTATAACCGGTACTATCGCGTGGTACCACCGCCCTATATAAGCAGATAAATGAGTTTTACAGGATTCACATTTCAAGGGAAGACGGACATTATTGGTATGGATACAGTGCTTCTTTGTAAATTACTCCCCTTATACAACCCTATAACCGGTACTATTGAGAGACCGCACCGTATCCTATTGGCGAAGAAAACTACCACCTCGGGAGTAGTGGCGCTAGTAACAATGTATACCCTCATCCACCATTTTTACTAATTTAACACGGGATAATATATCTATATATAATGAAAATAGCCACCCGCGTAAAAAAATTACGTTTGACGTTAGAGCGGACTTTTGGTTTGTAGACTTGCTCTCTACCAACTGAGCTACCATTTTGTTTCTGTCAATGAATCAAATGTAGGTTATAGCCTGCAAATATAGTTAACTCCAATGTTTTAACCTAAATAGTTTATTCGTCAATGATATAAACAAGTAAGCAATAGCTCAGTTGGTAGAGCGCAAACCTACAAGTCAGAAGTCCGTCGGTTCAAATCCCGGTCGAATTTTTTTTTTATAATTATTTCGCTCTTTTCCAAGTTTGGCAAAAGTTTGAGATTGTCTCATTGCTAAAGTTTGAACCAAACTTTTGCCGAACTTTTTCCAAACGTAATTTTTTTTACGTGAGCAATGCGGGTATACAGCGCTAGAGGACGCAAGCTAAATTTAAACTCCCAATTAAAATTGCACATAATCCTCATAGGATCAACAGTCCATTGCCGTCTAACATCGAGCAAGTATCAGGCATTGCGACCGCGAACGGCAGCACGTTGACACTCAAAGATGGCGCGACCATTACCGCCGATGCAGCCGTCTTCTGTACGGGCTACTTGTACTCCTACCCTTTCCTGGACGAGACTAGCGGTATAAGTGTCAAAAATAAACAGGTGGTGCCACTCTACAAGTACCTCATCAATATCGAGCACCCGTCCATGAGCCTCATTGGAATACCACCCGTCCTTGATAATCCCAATTTCTACGTTCAAGTGAGATATGCATATTCACATTTTTAATGCTTTTTTCCGTGTACTAGATGTACGGTAATTGTTTTAGTGCATGTACCCTGTCACGGTGTATCATTCGGATGGTACAACTAATGTTACACATCGAAGCATTTTTTTAATTTATAGGTGTTCGGAACGTAATTATACGAAGGATTTTGTTAAAATAATTGATACGCAATTTTTTTTAAAGTAGTTATCATTATATACATTGGCCGGGTTGTTACAACGCGTGTTGAAACTGCTGTTCTGTACAAGGGCTAAAGTACATCTGACCTGCGTCATTCTTTTTTGAGCTAGAAATGATCCGCTCTTCGCGCTGTCGTTTTGCAAAGCAACTTATTATACAGTTACATTTTCTTATTACTAATGAATTCTATCCGTAACATTTCTCCCCCTCGTATAAAATATATTTTATTTTATACCCTAATTCAAGATATGTGCTGTCACCAATAATTATCCAACAGAACACGAACATAATCCCAATACATTAAATTGCTTCAAGAGCTAGACTATTTGTACAAATTACCAACTGACCTTAACGCAATATGCATTACATATTCATAAATATTGAGTATCGCTGCCGAAAGTACAAATACATACATTTTTGAAATCTTCATCTGCACATCGCTGATTTATTATTAATAATGTTGCAACAATTAACAACGCTTTCTATACCATACTGGATTCATATTTTTGCTTTAAATATTATTAAATAAAGAATATTTTAAAGTGCTGCCTGTGATTTTGTGTATTCGCATAGTCCCAAAAACACATAATCCCTGGCATTTGTCCTGTGCCTCCGAGAAAACCGTGCCAAACTCGGTGAGGGGAAACGGCATCGGACACCTTTTAGCTAAATTAAAATAAATTTAACTTTCAATGTTTATATATAATTTTCATACATATGTACCTCATATATCATATATATGTTCTTTATAACTTTTTTCTACTTTCTTGGACGACAGCAAATTTACTTATTTCACATTTGATTTTTAACATTTGCTTAACGTAATCTATTTAATACTCCTTAAATTTTGTAACCGCTAACTTTATATTCTTTATGTATTGTAGGCAAAACTCATATCCGTTTTTCTCTGGAATGTAGTACTGGTTAACAGTCATTATTATTATCCCATTAACGCCCAAACGGACACAATTTTTCGTCCTTTTTGGAGCGTCAATCTCGAAGGGAAATTAATGAAATCACTCAATAAAAACCACTTATCCTAATGTTTTCGGATGTGATCTTTCGATTTCCGGGGTTAGAATTGTGATTAAATGCTCTAGAAAAAAATATGGCTGACTTTATGGAGAAAAGTACTGAAAATTTCGGGATTTTTTTTTAATATTTTTTTTTAGTCCAAAAAGTGCTCTAACCTACTCCGGATTGTGGAGAAAGGCGGAGGCAATAGTTGGAATTGATGATAGAATTTTTTGTGCCAACCTCAACTGACTCTAATCTTTTCAAAATGGCGGATATTGCATAAAATCTCAATTCATATTTCATGAAAATTCAAAATCTCATGATATATATATATATATATATATATATATATATATATATATATATATATATATATATATATATATATATATCTGTAAAACTTTTATTCTGTGAATAGTAAATTAAATGTAATTTGATCTATTAATCTTATCAACTTTAAAAGATTCTGATATGACAATTGTTATTACCTTTGTTACTTTGTGCAGCTATACGTAACAGATTTTCTTTTTTAAAATCATAAACGTATATTTTGCTTCACTCACAATTGTTATATTTATTACAATTTATAATAATACTTTTGCTGTGTAAATACTTTGGCATTCAATCAATTCGTACTTAAAACAAATTCCCGTTTAATGTGGCCTAAAGTAAAAAGTATACTTGACTAAAGTTTTAAATATTAAACCATCTTATTTTGCAATAATGTTATCAGTATACATAATTTGTTCAATGTTTCAGTATACATAATTTGCTATTATCTTTAACGTATATTTACATCCTTGAAAATAAATGTTTTCTACTTATCATTCTCAAAATTTAAAAATATTTAGCAATTTAATTTGATTCTCACATTTCTCAAGTTCTTAAAGTGCAACCGACCAGCAAACAATAAATTAAAATGTATATTCAATTACTAAATCAATAACGAAATATAAATAAATTAGACTGAATTCCTTTATACACGTAGTTCCTATACAATATTAAATTACGATAAAAGTATTAAAATGTACTGTGCAATTTAATTTTAATAAAAATAAATAAATACTTATTGTACTTATCTTAACGTTTTTATGTGCGTTTTGTTCATTTAATCAGCATTTCAAAATCCTTGGTTCTCGTACATCATTTTTGACGAGGTTAGGTTACATTTCCGCTATCGCTACGCAGCTACGTCTTTGTCTTTGTCCATACGGATATTTTAGACAGCACTCCTAAAAATAATTCATATGCTTTTACTTTACTCCTTACCTACAACCTTACAGAAGAACATACATAATTGCTAAATTCCTAACTAACTGTTTTTAAGAGGGTCAGCTCACTCTTACCTGTATTATGGTTGCAGGCATGAAAGAATAATCTATGCTTCAAAAATGTAAGCTGTTTCGTCCATGACTATTAGTGTGAACTAAACCTCAATAAGGCACTCCTCAATAAATACGGATTTTTCCGACAGCACTCCTAAAAATAATTCATATGCTTTTACTTTACTCCTTACCTACAACCTTACATAAGAACATACATAATTGCTAAATTCCTAACTAACTGTTTATTAAGAGGGTCAGCTCACTCTTACCTGTATTATGGTTGCAGGCACGAAAGAATGAGCTATCCTTAAAAAATGTAAGCTGTTTCGTCCATGACTATTAGGGTGAACTCCTCACCGGCAGCCTTTCCTTGGGCGTCGGTTGCTAAACTGGTAACTTAGATCAGCTAGCCTTGTGTTAACTAGAGTTGAATTTTCTGTAAATGAAAATGCTGCTCCCTCTAGCAGTGTAGAAAGCAGCTACTAAAGTACGAACTCATTGCAACCCAGTCGCGGAAAATTTCAAATAAAAAAGTTATAGTTCAGTGACAGTGTACTTTTAATAATTTGACGATGTCTCTGAACACAGTATATCTTGTGATTAGGTCTTATTGAGGAGTCCACATTGATAGTCACGGACCAAACGCCCTATATTTTCTTTAAAGGTAGCTAAATAATCACGCAGTTGTAGTTTTGAAATTTCAAAACATCTATTTTTAATTTTCTACTAATGGGTGATTATTAAAAATGAAACAAGTTTCGTAGTTCTGAATCTTGAAAGAGAGCCGTGTCGTACAGATTTAATTCAGCTTAATGGAATCGCACCACTATCTATCGAAAAAATTCATAACAAGTCTGTGTTTACTCTTGCTTTTAGTAGGCTGCAAAGCTACTCCCTTGTATAGACTGCAACTTCGAGACTACTTAGGGTCGAAGAAACAGCGCTCCTTGGAGATTCAGAATACGAGACTTTCCTTCTTTCTGATAGTTCTCCATTAGAAGAAAATAAACAAATTTAAAAGTCCTTCATTAAAAATCTTACGTAAGTTCTTGCGTAAGAGACTACGAATTAGTTTTTAGTAGGGATTATGTGAACAGTTGGCCAGTATTGCTTTTTTCTGACTTGTTAATAATTTTTATACGTAAAAATTATTTTCACAAGCACAAAAACAAATGGTATAGCGAGAGATGTACCTAACTTTATGCGATTCCTCTATTCTGCAGACCAAGTACTACGTAGCGCTGCTGCGCGGAAAGACCCAACTGCCGAGCAAGAAGGACATGTTGACGGACAACGAGCTCTACGGAGACGCATTGCGACCCAATCAACACAATACGAGCAACCCGTCGTGGCAGTACTTCAACGACCTGGCCCAAGCAGGTGACTTCGAGCCGATTCCCGCTTTCTACAGGCGTGCCTTTGAGATGTGGAACGAGTGGAAAGACAGCCACCTGCTTATCTTTAGGGAAGCCAAGCTGCGCGTACTTGACAACGATACCGTACAGCTCGAGCATCCGACCAAACCACACGGTGCACAATTGGATGTTGGTACCGAGAAGAAATATTGAATTTGTCAGCTGAATTGAAAATTTAGATAGCAAAGAAGTTATTGATAGTGAAAATAATTATTTTTAAAATTATTTTATTATAAAAATAAAAAACCTATACTATTAAAGGTTAATTTTTAACACACCCCTGTCAAGCACTAAAAATATCAATTATCATTTCAGATATATAAGGTGTATGCTGCGCCTTAAGGTAACGTTATACCGATTTTTCATGAAAAAATCGATATTTATGTTATAGCATTAAAATAATATTTTGTCAACATGTGCATGAAATAGACTTTTTTCCATGCTTGCAAAGTGAATGGAAAATTGTGCATTCTGAGCATCTTCGCCTGAGTGGGAGGTAATGTACAATCTGACCGACAGTTCAAAACACATCTGTTTGTGTCCTGCCCACACTCCACAGAATTTAATCCTCAAAATCATGATCCTGGAGAGACCCTGTTTAAAGAAGAGTTTTCATTGTTTAATAGTACATTGTGTAACTAGGGGGGGGGGGGGAATTGACTTTTTCTAAGCGAGGATATCCAAGTCTGAAAAAGCCCTTTTCACCCGTGTTATACATCGTATTTTTTTAATAAGTATATGAATAGGGCCTTTTTCATGCATGCAAAGAGAATGGGGAAAATAGATCAGTCGAAAATTATCAGCTGCCCACTAGACGTAAGAAATTCACGAGCGGGAGGTAATGTACATTCTGCAGAGTATGGGCAGAATACAAACAGATGTGTCTTGAACTGTTGGTCGGATTGACTCACAACCAATTTAGGCGTTCCATAGAGCTCATTCATGTTGTCCCTTTTATTCAGCTTATACATAATCGACCATTCCGATATTCTGAACTGATCAACCACATTTTCCACGACCTTCAGACCTTTATCCATATTAAAGAAACATTAAAGAAATTTGACATTTTATAGAAACGTTGACTTTTTACTAAATGCACTTAATAAACATCGTGGCTCCATTATGATCTGAATCTCATTAATAAAAACGGATTAGCTTTTTTATATTTTAGAGGTATTATTAAGGCTAGAATGCACTTGAAGGGGTAAAATAATCAACTTTCTTTTTCATCATAAAAGTGTTCCTTGAAGCTTACATTATACGTTACATAGCTCCAAATTGCATTTTAAATCATCCTATAAGTTTTTTGAATATTTTTATAGTTTTTAATTACATTGGCTTATATGCCATTTTTAATCTTTAAAGTCATTTTTCTCAGCACTTCATTTTTGTCCTTAAAAATGCTCCTTGCGCAAATGCACGCGGTGAAATGATTTGAAACTTCACAGGTTTATTGTTTTTTATATTATATTGTCAGAGCGATTTTTTTATATAACAATTTCATAATATTTCATAAGTTCGTGTGGAAAATGTGTATACGAGGGTTATATGAAAAATCGCTCTGACAATATGTTTATAATGTAAAAAAACATAATCCTGTGAAGATTCAAATTAGTGTACCGTGCGAATTTGCGTAAGGAGCATTTTTTAGGCCAAAAACGAACTGTTGAGAAAAACGACTTTAAAAATTGCAAATTGCATATAAGCCAATGTAATTAAGAACTATAAAAATATTCAAAAAAGCTTACAGGATGATTTAAAATGCAATTTGGAGCTATGTAACGTATAAAGTGAGCTTTAAGAAACTATTTTTTTCAAGAAAAAAAGTGGTTTTGTTGACCCCTTTAGGTGCACTCTAGTCTTTAGTCAGTTCTATTGATAAAAAAATTCTTTCTTCTTCATAGAGAAGTTTTCTAATAGTAAAATAATGTTATGCTAAAAAATCATTATAGAAACATGTTTTATGACATTATTACGTGCGTATGCCTGCGTGTGTGTGTATGTTTGTATATGTGTGTGCCTACGTGCGTGCATGCGTGTTGTGTATATGCGTACGTGTGTATGTGTGTTTGCGTGTGGTTATGTGTATGTGTGCATGTGCGTGTGTATATATTTGTGTACGGATGTGGATCAGCATTAATCTGAATATTCATGAACAAAATTTATGTTTATAAGGGCTCAATTTTAACCGTCTTCCAAAAAGGAAAAAATTATCAATTTATTTATATTTATTTAACCAGAAATACATGCCGTGATCTCGCAAAATACAGAAGCTTTTTTGCAAAACAGACACCCTATAAAGGCAAACATAGTTCCGTGTACATAGGTCCAGTTTATAGAAACTTATATGCTAACTTATACAAAGAAAAATAACTTAAAAATTAATTAACCTAATAATTATCCTAATACTTAAAACCGATAAACAAATAATATATATTTGCTTATATACATAATATTTAAATTTTAAGTAACTTATACATAATTTGTCATTTAATAACAATTAAGTCTATGTATATTTATATTTATTTTTTAGTTTTTATCCAATCTTTAATTTGGTTTTTGTTGTTGTCTTTTGTAGTATTTAAAGTTTTTAATTCGTTAGGCAGACTATTGTATAAATAAATTACATTTATATAGCTATTCATTATGCTGACTGTTTCTTTTCTTTGAGGTATTTGTATACTTTTATTTCTTGTTATACTATTAGACTTAGTGTATATTTCTTTTAGTGCATCTTTTAGATGTAGTAACATTGCTAACAAAATTTACGAAAATTTAGATAAGAGTAAACCAATTGCAATAACATTAAAATAAACTTAAAGCATTCTTTATTCCTTTATTTTTTATAAAACCATATTGATTTGATGCTAAAATTTTGCTTTTGGTAATAAAATCATAAATTCTGTTGTATATTAATTTTTCAAATATTTTGGCTATATTGGATATTAATGATATGCGCCTACAATTTTCAACCTTATCTTTATTTCCTGATTTGTATATAGGAACAATTTCTGCTATTTTTAGAGCCTTCGGCGATATTGATTTCTCGATACATAAATTGAAAACATGTGCAAGAATATCTGTTATCAGATTAGATATTATTTTGATAGTTTTTGTGTTAATTTTATCAACTCCACCATTTTTAAGTTTCATATTTTCTATGAGTTTTTGTAATTCAAAACTATATGTAGGTCTCAAAAATATTGTGTTCGTGTTCATTGCCTATATTACTAAAAAATGTATTCGTATTCCTAGCTATCTCAATAGGTTCATTTATTTTTTCACCGTCTTCATTACGTATATGACTAATGATATTTCTATTCTTATTTTCTTTGCCAATTTTATCACTCTCCATAACTGTCTACCATTATTATTATTAGCTTTAACCATATTTCTTTCATGCATCATTTTAGAATATATAATTACTTTATTCAAAGTTTTAACATAATTTTTATATTCATTTTTTAATTGTGTTATCTGGATTGCTTTTCATTTGATTATATAGTAATTCTTTTTTTTTTCACATGATTTCATTATGGCATTTGTAATCCAATCTTTTCTGGATGTATGTTTACCATTAGATTATATTAGTTTTAACCTAATATTTTGCCTTTCTAAACAGTCTTGAATATCACTTATTATTGAGTTTATAGCTTCATTAGGATCTTGCATTGATTTGTATGTAGTCCGATTTTTTAATCTTGCTATGTTAAAGAGTTTTGTGTTATTATAACAAGTTTTTATTTCTCTTTATTTTCTGTATTCAGGTTTATTTGTGTGTATGAATAGAGAATAATTATCTGGCATAGACATTAATAGTTTATAAGTAATTGTAGTAATAGTTTCTGATTTTTTAAATATATTGTCAATGCATGATCCATTCCCATAACTGTTATTATCATTTGGTCTTGTTATATTTAGAACACCAGGGTAATATCCTTTCTCTAATATATTATTCAAGAATTCTTCTTAAATATTATTGCTACTATTTCGCTTTTATTCTAAATATTTTTTTAGATCCAGATTAAATTCTGTACAGGGCAGATCGTGACATCTATATATAGCTGATATTTCAAGCTTACTATTATTGTTTAAATTAATAATTGTATTAAGAATTCTTAATCTATCAATTTCTATTACCACAATGGAATGAATAACCTTTTTCCTTATATATACAACGACACCGTCTGACTTGTTTATATCACTTTCATTATAGTATATATCCTAGTAATTTATAATAATTATAATGTTGAAGGTTCCAAGATTTATCACAAACTATAACATAGGACTTGATGTTCCGACTCTTAATAAGAAATTGTAGCGTTTCAAAATTTGCATTTAAGCTTCTAATATTAACGTATAAGATAGTATTTGATGTAATACCCCTTTTAGTATTAAGTGTACGTAGATCCTGATAGGAAACTTCTTGTCGAATAACTTCATTTTGAACCTCTTCAAGTAGATTAATGTATTCTTCCATTAAAAAAAAATTTAAATCTTTATTGGTTCAACTTACTAGAGTTACATTGCCATACATATTATACATATTCAATTCTCATTCTTATTTTTCTAACGAATCCATTTTTTTATCATTACAGCACATGTTATTAGGGTTGTCACCGATCGACGCAAGTACGTATTTTATTCTGTTCACAAGATCCAGTATTCATTACATTGTATATTTTATCGGGTTGCCACCCCTTTTTACTTACACAGGCTCGGACTACGATCCCCGTCAGCGGTTAGTCCAGAAAAACCGAGCTGTAAACTCGTCCCTGAAAAAACCGACCTGACGGGGAATCGAACCCGCGCCCTCAGAGACGGCGTTTTTCAGCCGTCTAAGGTTGTACCGTCAAGGACCCAGTTCCTGATCAATTAAGGCACGTCGTCACGTTATTTGTTATGTCAAAGCGTAAAGATGAGGTATTCATGGAAAATGAAGTTTCTAATAACAAATGTAACTGTTAATCTTTAATATAAAATTGAAAAAATACATAAATAATCAAAATTAAGTTAAATATAAAGCCTCAAAGAAAAAAAGCTGTGGGAGCAATTCCTGATCACTTGAGGTTTGTATGGGAGTAGTTTCTGATCATATCAAGACCCAATTCCTGATCACAAATATTATTGACGCATAAGTATTTTATATGATAAACAAAAACTTATTAAGCAATACTAATACAGTAGATATACTAAAATATAGTATTTTTTGGTTGTGTGATTATAAACGTGAAACTTAGGCGAGGTAAAAGTGTTCGATTATTCGTACGCTGTCTACTGCACGGTATAGACTCACGTGCGAGCATATATTATAACCTATAAAATCCATATAGTGTTGTGATTTATTATCACGTTTTCTGCGACTTTTGCATGATAAATTATTTACGCATGGATTAAAACTACTATAGAATTGTTATTACAAATATTTGTGTATTTTAAGATTTTGAAACACACATAAAATATGTTATTAATACTGATCAGGAATTGGGTAAACGATAAGAATTTGGACCATATTTCTAATCACACGTATTTACAAATATCAATAATATTTTATATGAATGTTTTAAGTGATTTATACGAATAAACTGTTGAATAACTTAATTACATAAGTTTTTCTACGGTCCATTACAACATTTTAAAGAAGTGATGTAAATTTCTTTGCATGCTCACTTGTAGTCATATGCAGTAAGATGGTGTCAATCACGACGTTGCCAACAACGTCCAACTTTAACATTTTTTATCTTAAAAATGTATTTTACTAGTAACTTTTAAAGTTCTTTTATATGACTAGGAAATAGTTTACTATTACTAATTATTTTTTTAAAACAAATTTTGTATACATTAAAGTCAAAATAGTAATAAATGTAACCAAATGACCAGGAACTGGGTACTGATCAGGAACTGAGTCCGTGACGGTACGTATTCTTCCATTATGATATTCCGAGTTGTAGCGTCACCTGTGTCGCTAGATATTGACTATTATTTATCTTCTGCTGTTGATTCTTCATTAAAATATTCCATGTTGGTAAAGTAGGTTTCACAGGATAATCAGTTGAGTCGATATATTTTTTTATTTTATATGTCAGAATTTCACATGAGTTCCTATCTGATGCCATATGAATTATGTTATACTTAGTCTCGTATTTATTATTACTTAAAACACAATTTAGGCATTTAATGATATTATTTTTACATTCATTAGTTTTGTGCTGTTCTGAGCAGTTAAGACAAGCTGTTTCGTTTCTACACTTTCGTCCATTATGTCCAAGTCTGCCGCATTTATCACATGGTTTAATAATTATTAAATCGTATTCTTTGCAATTTTGGTGACCTATAAAGATTTTGCTTTTATTTTCTTCGATATGCTTATAGATTTCAGCTGGCACCTCCATTAAGACAGTACTTAAATTATTCTTGTTTTTGTACATATGTAACACTTTACCTTTATTTGTAAAGTTGCTGAAATTTCTTATATTGATGTTGTTTTCTATATTAATATTGTCCATATTTGTGTAATTATCAATACCTACAATTTTAGTTTTAAGATTGTTAACTTTTAAATGTTGATTTTTAATTTTTAATTTTAATTAATTACTATTTTAAATTTAATATTGTTAAATTCCTCTGCTTTGATGTTACATACATTCTCTAGTTCTATTTTTAATAGATTTTCAGTTGCATTTAGACTATCACAGTTCATACAACTAATAACTATATCATCCTTATTTTTAACGAATGTATTCTTGGTTTGTATACTCTTATCGTTAGCTAAGCACTTAGTCACATTGTCTTTAATGTTAATTTTATTATCATTCTTGTCACGTCTTGTTATTGTTATTTTAGGAATTCGTTTTTGTGGTGGCTTAGCGTAGTTTATCATTTAGCAAATGTTTGTTTCTTAACATTAATTTCTTCTTGCTTATCTAGTAGTTCCCTCAGCAGTTCATTTTTTTCTTGTAACTCTTTGTTAATTTGTTTCAAAAGAGAATTTTCTGTTATCATTAATACATACTCAGCATCAATTCCAAAGTTTGTTGCGTTCTGTATTTTTAGAGTTTTTTTTTTATACTTCGTTTAATATTTCCAGTCTTATTTCCTCAGATTTCTTCAATTAACAATTTTGCTGAATCACTTGAGGTATCTTCATCAATTTTTGAGGTTAGTTTTAGGCCTCTATGTTCGGGACAAATAATAAGTCTTTCACACACATACTTATACTTTTTTATTTGCTCAAAACAACTTTGGTGGTAAGAAGTATCACAAATAATACATATTACTGCAGCATTTTTTACTTTTGGGTGACACTTATAGCAATTAATGTTTACAAAAAATATTAATTTTATGCATTCACATATGGACATACATGAATTCACGTTAAGGTACAAATAAAATACCATATATAATCATCATATATGCCCATATACAATCATATATGGTCGTATATGACCATTCACCTTAAGTTCTTGTATAAATAAAGATAATCTGATCTGCAGAATTAGAATAGATGTCAATTTCGAATTTTGACGTCAGTTTTAAAATGAGCCAAATATACTCGAAAAAAGGCCTATTTTTCGACTTTCAATGGCTATATCTTAGCTTCTAGCTTCAATTTTAAAAAAGTACTGGAAAGTCTCATATATAAATCGAATGTACACGTGTTTTCTTTAATAAATTTTAACATCCTAACCAAAAGTGATGGAGACCTGAAAAGTTGAAAAGGCGAGCCCCACCCAAGCCCTTTAGAATGATATATAATTTATTTGCTATGGGCACGTTTTGAGAGCTGTACTAGATCTACTTTCAGAATATTGGTTTTTATTCTTTTAACCCATTTCTTTCCAAGCGGCCATTTTATAGTCGATTGTTTTTTTGCCTAAAACCGCCATTTTGAAATTTTCCAACGGAAATTTCAAAATTCTGACTTCAGAATCGGAAAGAGCGGACAATTTTACTTCAGAAAAGTGCTATTGGTTACTATTATTTTTTTTCGACAATTTTTTAGGCAAAAAACCAATCGACTATAAAATGGCCGCTTGGGAAGAAATGAGTTAATAATATAAATATAAATATTATAAGTGATTTGTTTTCATTTATCAACTCATTCCTACAGTAAAATATCAGCTGATATGTCAGGTAATTTGTCAGCTGATAAATCGTCGGACTTTAGGGCATGATTTGTCAGTTGATTTATCAGCAGATCCTTTATTAACATAAAACTATATACTAAATAATGCAAAAAATCCATTATGAAATAATTTGATCATATTAAGATGAACCAAATTATTAGCATATGAAAATAAGAAAATCAGAACAGTTTCAGACGCAGACAGTTGAACCTTTCTTGGGATTGAGATAATTCTTTATGAGAATAAGGTAGGTACGAATTTGTCATTTCCGTGGTACTCAAATCTGCGGTTAGTTCAAAACTTACCGTTTCAAAAGTATTTTTTGTATTAGTTCTTACTAGTAAATATGAACGGAAAAATTATGACATAATTAGATTGTTAAATAAGAATAGTTTAAATACAAAATATCACCTCCGTGATAATGTCACCTCCATAGTAAAAATAATTTTAGTACGGAAAATATACATGTAATCACGAAAATGCATTACAAAATGAGTCAGTCTCGGAAGTCAATTGTGTGTGTACGGTTACTATACTCCTGTTTAATATATTATTATTATTATTATTATATTATCATTATTATTATATTGGCCAAGTAGTAATTGTTAGCAGAAACAGAGCTTGTGTGGTCACAACTATCACATAGTTTCTGTGTCAGCTGTGGCCATACTTGCATCATTACCATAGCTACCACAACTAATTGTTGGGACTAGCTCTCCAGAGCTGTGTAGTCCATAACCTTGTACACAGCATCTCTCTCTCTCTCTCTCTCTCTCTCTCTCTCTCTCTCTCTCTCTCTCTCTCTCTCTCTCTCTCTCTCTCTCTCTCTCTCTCTCTCTCTCTCTCTCTCTCTCTCTCTCTCTCTCTCTCTCTCTCTCTCTCTCTCTCTCTCTCTCTCTCTCTCTGTCCCCCTAGTATTTGCCAGTTGTATCTAATGCTCCTCATAGCATCCTATTTCTCGTAGGCCAATTTTAATATTGTCCTACCACCTTCCTCTCGGTCTACCTGGGGGGGGGGCTTGCTTGCCTAGTCTTCGAGATTTAATCACTAGTGATGTTTGTTTTTCCATACAACTCATGTATTTCCTCATTATGTAAAATTCTCAAAAAAGAATGACTCAGAGGTCAGATGTACTTTAGCCCTTGTACAGAACAGCAGTTTCAACGCGCGTTGTAACAACCCGGCCAATGTATATAATAATAACTACTTTAAATAAAAATTGCGTATCAATTATTTTAACAAAATCCTTCGTATAATTACGTTCCGAACACACGAATATCTTTCTAAGAGCTGTATCCTCAATCACTCTAAATCTATTCTCTTCCCGTTTGGTTGACGCCCACGTTTCTCATCCGTATAGGAGTACTAGCATTATGATTTTTCTATATATTTCTAATTTAGTCTTTCGCAATAGTAGTCGGGATTTTAATAAGTTGTTTATCGAATAAAGGCACGCATTTCCCGCATGTAGTCCCTTCTTGATTTCTTGATGGGTCTCATTTGTGTGGTCTATTATCGTGCCTATAGGTATTTAAACTCGTCTACTTTTTTGAAAGTTTTACCCGATTTTAGATCGCTGTCAGTACTCACAGACCCTGCTCTTCTAGTGAACATGTACCGGGTTTTCTTTTCACTTATTTCTAGACCTACTTCTTTAACTGTTTTAATTAGTAATTCCACGTTTTATATTATAGTTTCTCTGTTATTTCCTAAAATATCTATACCATCTGCATGTGCTAGTAATTGCATCAGGAAGCCATTTACTACAATTCTCTCCTTACTTTCCTGTACAACCCTAACCACGTACTCTAAAACTAAGTTAAACGAGGGGGTTGATAGTGCATCTCCCTGTTTTAATCCGTTGTGGATTTCAAATGGTTGAGATAAGCTCTTGCCTGACCGAACTATGCCCCGACTCTTATTTAGGCACATTCTGATTAAATTGACTAACTTTTTTGGGACCCGTAGTAATACCAAGGAACATTTTAGATATTATTATTGAGCCATGCGCTTTCTTAAAATCAATGAATATTTGGTTTACCGTTTCTTTGTATTCCCATTTCTTTTCGAGAAGCTGCCAAACTGT
The DNA here is from genome assembly GCA_949152435.1 of Gastracanthus pulcherrimus. Lineage (NCBI taxonomy): Eukaryota > Metazoa > Arthropoda > Insecta > Hymenoptera > Pteromalidae > Gastracanthus > Gastracanthus pulcherrimus. The sequence goes on along the minus strand of OX424572.1, from coordinate 24,545,506 downwards.
AAACATCTGGTTGGTTGTTCCCTGTTCCGTCAAAATCCACACTGATAGTCCCCGATGATATCCTCCGGCGAGCGGCGTGAGTCTAGCTAGTCATATATAAGAAAGAATCTAGTAGCATCCACATGTCAGATGCCTCTATAATTGTCACAGTTTGCTTTATCTCCTTTTTTGTGTATTGAAACTACCATTAAGTCCTTCCATTCTTTAGGCATTGTATTTTTCCTCCATATAGCACAAATAAAATTATGAATTTTACTATCATGCGGATCTCCTCCCTGTTTAAATAATTTGGCTCGCAAATGGTCTATTCCTGGGGATCTATTATTTTTTAACTTATGGATTGCCTTACAAACTTCATATAGGCTGGACTTCTCAATGTATGGTTCATCAGTATGAATTTTATATAGTCTGAAGTGGTTTGCTGTTCGTGTACATTAAGCAGCTCATCGAAGTAGTTTTTTGTTCTATTTAGTAACCCATCCGTCTCCGTTATAAGGTTCATGAAGCTGCAGCTACCCGCCACCCGCTACCCACCAGACATAGGCGTTGATGCTCGGGGGCCCCCCGAAAAGAAAATTCCGTATTTGATCATTCAATGCATTTCAATTGATATATTAACTTGAATTATGGTACCATGAATATAAAATAAACATAATAAGTCTATTATTGCCATTATTAATAAATTATTTCTAACTTTTAAAAAATTACAAAATTTCGCTGTTTATGAGAGCTCACGCGCTCTTGCTGGAACAATTCTCTGTAACTTTATCCAAGGTCGTAGATGGCTTTTAAATTCTATCAGGACAAAGTGTACTAACGCTGTAGAATACAAAACGTATACAAAACCCGTAACACAACAGGTAGCGGAAAGATTAAAAACCGAGTAAAGGCAAAATATCACTGATTTCGCCGTTTTCAAGAACTCACGCGCTCTCACGGCAAATATTCTCTGTAACTCTTTTCAAAGACGTAGAAAGCTTTTCTTATTATTCATATCATTTTAATTTTGTAGATGTTTAAGTTTTTATTTTAAACAAGAACTTTACATTACAAACGTTGCATAAAACTTTTTAACAGAAGTATCTACATAAATGATATGGTAGTAACGAAACATTTTTCGTTTTTTAAAAATATTTTATGTAGCTTCTTTTAAATTATATATGGCTTTTAAAATTATTGTTTTTATGCTAGACTACAATCGAAATTTGACAGATGTAGATTCAAAGTTTTTGTAGTTATAACATATTCATTTGTTTGCATAAAACAAAAAATTTTCGGTTTTTATAATTGTAGTCGGTCAGAAATGAAACTTTAAAAGCATACAAGGGATATTCTTGTATACAACTGATTAGTGTAAAGGAATCAAAAAGAGCCTGTACAGTTTTGAAACAAAATATTTCAATGATTACCAATGAATTTTACTTGAGTAATTTAGTAATAATTAGAGAAATTATTATTTGTTTTATAAACCATTAGTTAGATAGTATTATAGTTCAGAAATTCTATCAGGTAGCGTAACTAATATAAATATTAGATTCGCGATTCATCGCTCGACGCGAGCAGACGTGTTTACTTATCGTTCCGAAACAGTAAATACGAATGTTAAGTATCGTCCATGCGATAAACGAGTACGCTCTCAGTGACATGTTAAATTATTTTGGCCACCTTCGGGTGCAGCCCAACGCTTCTGATTGCTGCACTAATTGCAGCAACCCATCCCATTGGCTTTCGACAACAGGGGCCAAATGGAAACATCAAATAAAAGTATCAACATGAACACCAAGGAATCCCAAGTCTCTCAATAAACGTATACCAATACAACTCGACCAAAACAAGACCATGTTATAGTCTTAGATTCAGTAGAAGGACTCTCCAACGATGATTATATAGTCGGACTCGAAATGCTAACGGACGTAAGTAACATAAGGGCTATTTCAAAAGTTTCGGGTTCCAGAGTATGCATCTACCTACACAATAAAAAGCTGGTTGAAGAACTCAACAACAAAATAGTCCAAATTAAAGAATTCGCGCTAGTCATTAAGCCACTAATAAATAACAATAAGAGAGTTGTTATATTAAACGTGCAGCCTATAATTCCTGATGAAATCATCGTCGATGATCTAAAACAACAGGGCATAACTATACTGTCGCATATCAGTCACCTTCGCGCAAGCCTAGCCAAACCAGGCAGAGCGCACATTCAATCTTTCCGCAGGCAGTTTTACATTAAGGAAGTAGATGAAAAATTACTACTAAAATTTCTTCAATTAAATTTCGATAACACATCATACTGGACATTCCAATCTACAGACTCTACTGCCTGCTTTATGTGTAAACAGCTCGGACACATCGCCAAGGCTTGCCCATCAGCAAACAAAGATAAAAATTTCGTTATCCCCGAATTATCAACCGAAAATTTTCCGAGCCAAACAGAACAAAGCACTGGATTTTCCACACAGCTAGACAATAACACAACAACGCGGCAGAACCTCCCCCATCTTGCAGAATTACAGTCGACTACTTCTACAAACTCCAAGAGACTCCACTCAATAAGTGGCAGCAATGCATCAACCATTGTAGCTCCAAATCTAACCAAGAAAATTTTCACCTTTCCAACTACAGAAAAACTTGAGGCAATGGACGAAAGTAACCAAAACAGTGACGAATGTATAAAAAACAATCCTAAAACCCAAATCAAAAGGACGATGTCAAAAGAAATGACGAAAGACAGAAAACCATTCACAATGTAAAACCGACCCGTCGGAAATTGAAAAATCACTGCTCCCAACTACTAGCGTATTTCAAGATCCGTCTAACAACCTATCATTAAAATTTTCGCAATTTCTAAATTTCTTCATAAAATGCTACAACAACCCAAATATATAGCAAGATGCCCAAAAAATCTCTTGTGATGTAAACCACATAATCGACATCATTGAGAAAATATATCCTTATGTAGAGGAACGCTCAACAAAAGGTCGGTTAACCAGACTTAAAAATAAACTGAACTCCCAACTACAAGGTGATTCCTCCCTAGTGAAACATACAGACGATGAAACAGATTATACACCCACGGACACTGATTCTGGAATTCACGCAGCATCACTAAACGAAAGGATGAACTTCCCCTTTAACTTACAACGATCGACATATTTATTTGCGTGGAAAATTGGCTGCCTAATAATATAAACAGAGACAACGAATTTAAATTGCCTGGTTTCAAGACTCTGCAGAAAGATCGTACGCACGCAAACGGAGGAGGAATTTTATTTTTGATAAAATAGTCTAACCATATCCGAATTGAGTGATATAAATATAAACAGTGATCGATTGGAAATCGCCGGAATTAGTAGCAAAAATATATCTCCTCCTTTAGATATAGGTGCTTACTACAGACCTCCGGGCAACACTCTCACAGAAAAAGAATGGGACAGCATCGTAGGAACCCTAGACGACAACAAGCATTCCATCCTACTTGGCGACTTCAACGCTCACCACCAATCCTGGAACTGCAATTACAACGACTTGAATGGTAAAAGATTTTTAGACTCTATTGAAAAAAAAAGACTTGTTTGTACATAATACAGCGACCTTAACTAGAATAGATTGTAATCGTGGAACCAGGTCAAATATCGATTTAGTACTATCAAGCACTAATCTCATTGATAAAATGCACAAAAAGGTATATGACGACACTCACGGTTCAGACCATTTTCCCATCTTTACCACCGTTTCTATCACCAAAAGTTCATACACAAAAAAAATCGTTAAAAATCTCATCTACTAGAACGGATTGAAATAAAGTAACAGACTCACTTAACAACAATTATCTAAAATTTTTCGAAGCCGAATTTTGTAACTCCGCAGCAGACATAAAATACGAAATACTTCTAAGGGAAATCACTTCTGCAAGTATTGAGCACACGCCAAAAAAAGTCTATAAAAAATCTTTTAAATATAAAAACCCAGTTAAATGGTGGGATAGCGAATGCGACTAAGTCTTAAGATGCAGAAAGGCAGTTTTTAAAAAATGGGAATTTTCTAAAAAAAATGGATGATTATATGAATTACAAAAACGAGTCTGAGATAACAAATTTAAAAAGAAAAAAAGAGAGTGCTTTAAGCAGTTTGATGAATCTATAAACTTCCAAACCAATAACACCCATATTTGGAATACGTTAAAAATCCTCAAAAACAAGTGGGTAAAAATAAGCTAACCAGTCGCAAACTCAAATGACGAAACTGCTTTAACCCTTTGCGGGGCAAATTTAATCTAAAAAGTCGAAGTTTTTTCATCTTAAATTGTTTATAATTGATTATATAAACAAACATTTGTAAATTTAACCTCAGGATTTGGGGCCTGCGGCGGCTCAGTCGGTAGAGTGTCGGATTCCCACGCCGGTGACCCGGGTTCGAATCCTAGTCTCTGCCGATTGATACAAGCACCTCTGTAAAAAATTACATGTGCTTTGTTTACAAACACACCGCAGACCCCCGTCGTCGATTAGCACCACATGGGAGCACAAACATGGCAACGTTAAAAAAGAAAAAAAAAAAACCTCAGGATTTTATTCCTTAGGTATCTAGGATTATATAGAAAAATATTTGAGCGATATTGAGCTCAAACTGACTAAGTTATGCACAAAAAACTGAACAAAAATAGGGTGCCACTATAGTGGCACCCGACCGCAAAGGGTTAAACGAAGCCCTCGAACCCGATAAAATTAGTCCTCCATGGGTCCCGACAAATTCGGATTGGACACCTCAATGCAGTGAAAACGAATTTTTGATTTCTCCCTTTCAGTTTGCCAAATTCAATACGGCATTAGATTCTAGAAAAACAAAGTCTTCACCAGGTCTAGACGGTATCGACTACGAAACTATTAAAAAAACTTCGAATTAATTACAAACTACTATTACTTGATATCTTTAACGAAATGTACACTACAAATAAATATCCTTCAGATTGGAAAAAATCGTACACTCACTTCATAAAAAAATCGGACGGCATCAATTTCACGCCAATAAGTCTTTCATTCTAAGTATGCAAAATTTTTGAAATATTAATTAAAAACCGTATGAATGATGGATAGAAACAAATAACCTACTCCCTCCCACACAATCCAGATTCCGTAAAGGACAATCCTGCTCCGATAACATTTAATCTGATAACCTGGCAACATTTCTAGATATTACTAGCGCATTTGACAACATCAACTGGGAAATATTACTTAACATTCTAGCCAAACTTAACTGTCCTTCAAATTTAATCCTATTCATAAGGTTCCTGTCCAGCGAACGACAAATTTACACCGAAAAAACAAAGAAAAGTGTATTAAGGCGTTCTCCAAGGTGGCGTACTCAGTCCACTATTATTTATATTATACATCACAAATGTGACTAAAAATCTTCCCAAAAGCGCCATTATATCAAAATTCGCCGATGATATTGTCATTCTAATTAAAAGAAAGTCCAAAAAATCTTGTATCAATCTCATGGAAAAATCTGTAAATACGATTAAAAAGAATCTTGAACAACTTGGACTTGAACTCGCCCCACACAAGACAATGCAGATACATTTCAATAACTTAGGTATCAAGCCAAGGCAAACAAAAATTAACATAGGTGATGTACAAATAAAATATAGTGAAAACGTTGAATATCTTGGTATTATAATTGATTAAACTACGTTTTACACGTCATTGGAAAAACATCAGAAACAAATGCCAAAGAACCCTAAACTTACTCAAATTTTTAAGAGGAACGTTGTGGGGTGCTGATCCTCAAATCCTTGTACAAATTTACAAAACTTACATTCGATCACTAATAGATTATTCTAGTTTTATATACCTCCCAAATAAAAAAACAGAAATCGACAAACTGGAAAAAATCCAATACGCAGCAATTAGATATGCAGTGGGATATAGAATTAGGTCACCCCTGATTCCACGAAATAAATCTAAGTAGAAAAATTATCGCCACTGTAGACCATTACAGGGCGAACCATTACAACCTGGCAACATCTCTTGCGCGGGTAAATTTTATGGCTAACGCTAAATGTCAATGCAATGATAACATAGAACAAGACATTGACCACGTAATATGGCAATGCTCACTGTATAGTAAAGAAAGATTAGATCTAATAAAAAATTTGCAGAGACATAAAAGATACCTTCCTATGTGCACAAGAGCATTGTTACATAAGCCAGATGCGCAGACTTGTAAAATATTGTCAAAGTTTTTCGACGATTGTAAATTAGAAATTTAAAATGTAACTTACTCTGTACATTATACATGTTTAGCCAAATAACCCTCATAAGGTTGAAAAGGCTTAAGAATAAAAAAAAAATATATATAAATATTACATATTGTAATTTTTTCTTTACCTCTATAATTTATTCAAATTGCACGTAAACACTACTAATAAGCTAAATGAACCATAGATGATACCATCATCAAGTATTATAAGGATTTATTGTTCAACATTAACATATGGCATTAAAGTCTAAAAGCTAATTGTATCAATAACAAAGCCATTTATATTGTTTTGTAGATTCAGGAAACCATCACGATACATTATATTAGGCAAGAAAAGTATGCTTGTATCAGAGAAGTATATAGATATGTGTTTATATTCAGTATTTTCAATTTGTTCTTTTTCTTTAGAATAATCTATGTTATTATCACATTGCTCATCCGTAGAAGACAATGACGCAAGAACTTTTTTCCCTTTTTTATTTTTTGCCTTGAATTCTTGTTCAGTAATCTTAATTTTTGTAATACGAGTAGTAATTTTCATAGCTTCGTATATATATTTCTGGTCATCTGTCGTATTCGATTCTTGTATAAATTTACTTATTGTAAAGTATTAGTTGGATCCTCTTTTAGTTTTTGTTTTCTTAACCATTGTTCTACGCCAGGCTTTTCTCCACGTTATTTTCGTTTACCTTCGATCTTTTGATTTTCTTTTATATCAAATGTTTCAGATGATTGTATGTCATCGACCCGTATTTCTTATATTTTAATATTCTGTGTTCGCTTCTTACTTTTAATTTAATTTTTCTTTTACCTTGTTGTTATTAAAGGATTATTATCCTCTTGTTATTATCCTCTTTCAGTCAATTTACCTGCAATTGCGTCTACATTTGTTTGTATAAAACGCGGAATCATTACATTTTCCTCCTTTTGAAGGATCTGATATTCAACGATTTTAAAGCCGCTTTCAGCTGTGGCATTACTTTCTCGTAGTATGCCAAACTGTGCAGCTCTGGCATTTTTGTTTCATTAATAAGTTAAAGTTATAAACTTCTATTGATTTTAATACCATAATCTGTTCCTGATTTTATTAGCTGCCGATTGAGTCATAAATTATCTCTTTTCTAATTTGTGATGAGCAAATACCCTATGGTTGCGGCTTTAACCTAAAATATCTGCGCATAAAGTGTTCGATTATATTACGTCGCATTTGATATGAGGCATATTTACTGTGACAACAGTATATTAATATATTTATTACTGCGACAACAGTATATTAACTATATAGTTGAGGTTTGCAATATACCTTTGAAAGTGTAGTATAAACAGTGCTTTATTTACTAAGAAGGATGAATTCAGAAGCAACAAGAGATAGAAGCTAGAAGCTAACGAGAAGAGACACACGGATACATTAATCTCCAGATAATAATGCAATAAATCAGGAAAGTGTGGAAATAAGGAGCCATATTATATAGAAGTAGGAGCCGCCTCGCGACCTCGTGGTCTGCAGCAGTAGTGAGTTTCTCCAGCCAATTTGCTAACGGCTCCTATGAGTTTGTTTTATTGAGGGGAGTATGATCTGTCTTCCAGACTAAATCTACAACTGGTTTATTAGTTATGGAGGTCAAACTCTTTGTTTATTTGTTAACAATTTCGTTTTGAGTCGACCTAACCTCAGTGCTGTATCGCCATCTCGCTCTCTCTCCCGCCGCTCTATCGCCATCTCACTCGCTCTCCTGCTGCTTATCGCAGTCGCGCTCGCTCTCCGTTTGGAGCTGGCCGCGCAGCACCGTGTATCGGGCTGCTAATTTTTTCTTTTTCTCCCTGGCTATTTATTGCTGAGGATTCTCATCGCCCTTTTCAGCTGTATTTGGTACCGTTGGAGGATTATTCTTTGATGGCTCATCATACTTTTTCAAGTGAAGCTACATAACATACGGTGCCATATCGCTGTCTCATCCACTCTCGCGCTCAGTGCCTTACGCACTTGTATAGCGCCTGTCGCAGTACCTTCCAGCAGATACTTTTACGGCTTGTCACAGAAAGTAAACTTTGGGCATTTCGATCATCTTCTCCGAGTGTGACCAACTGAGCTCAGTTCCCTCTGCGCTCCTATTGCATATCATCATGGAAGAGGACAAAATTTGCGTTCACTGTCATGTCGAAGTGGAAGAAGATGCGGGTATAATTTGCACCGGGTGCATTGCCATTTACCATGCCTCGTGTGTTAGCTGGAGTCGTTCATTGACGGATGGTCTACTTAAGTGTTGTCTGAACAACAGCCTGGAGCACTTTTCACCTGAACGGTGTGAGTCTGTAGACCTCGGTAACCCTGGTGATACTGTTGGATCTTCTTCCTTTAACGACATGCATAACTTGGAACAAAATCTCATTCGCTTTTTTCGTTTGGAATTTAATAAAGTCGACAAGCATCTGATGAGCATTCAGTCTCAGTTGAAAAATTACATGGAGATTACGCAAATCAATAGTAATGATATAATGGATTTTCAAAAAGAAATAAAAGTTCTTAGTAAAGAATTGAGTGTGTCGAGGGCAGACCTCCCACTGGAGAAGCCTCAGCCACTTCTGGAACTGTCAGTTCGTCTGAGCTATCTGGTGATCGACTTACTTCTGAACTTCAAGACCGTCTCTGGCGATCCCATAATATTATTTTCTATAATGTTCCCTCTACTATGAATGTTCCAGACTTAGAAATCATCAAATGTTACTTGAGTGAGATCTCAAATATTGAATTGGATTATATCAGTGTCCGTCGCCTATCCAAACCATCAAAACAGAGTAGTTTTCCTCCCATCGTTGTGAGGTGCAAGCTGGTTGACAAGCTGAAGACCAGAGCTTCCCAGCTTAACAAATCTAATCCCCATGCCTTAAAAAAGGTTAGATTTATCAAGGGAACCCCTACACTGGCGGATCATATCAACCAGACTAAAGTCAGCAATCTCCAAGTTCCAAAAAGCGGGGAGGCTTGTCAAAATCAGAAACACAACAACCCTACCAATTATAGTGATCTCCAAGTTCCAAAAAACGGGGAGGCTTGTCAAAATCAAGCAAGCTGACCTTGTATTACCAGAATGCGCACTCTGCTATTGGTAAGATTTCTTTATTAAAATCAAACCTTTACCAACTCTCTGTCTTACCTGACATCATTGTGATCACAGAAACCTGGCTTCAACCTGATGTTTTGTCAAGTGAATTAGGGATGCTGCATTATAACCTATTCAGATGTGATCGAGATCTTGCCTCATTCAATGTGCAGAAGGGTGGGAAGTCTTCGTTGCCGTAAAAAACCATATACAGGCTGAGTTAGTACTGTGCGATACTTCTCTTGAACAGCTGATTATCAGAATCTTGTGCTCTTCCTCTAAAATTATCTTAGCTGTTTCTTATATTCAACCTGACTCTCTTGCTCAGGTGTATCTCAGCCATGTCCGCAACGTGGAAGCTGCCCTGGACACATTTACGGATCATCAGCCCATTATGTTGGGAGACTTCAACCTCCCTCACATCTTTTGAAGTTCTGATCCTCTCATCTACTCACAGTCGGCCTACATCAACCCTGCTCAAAGATCTGCAGCTGATATACTGTGTGCCACTTGTTCCTCGCTGGATTTGGTACAACTATACCAACCTCATCCAAACAAGGGATACTCTCTCGACCTATTGTTTGCCCCGGAGTGCTTGATCGCATCCCAGGATCTTCAAGAACAGCTGCTTCCTACGGATAAGCGCCATGTGGTGGGGTTTTTTGATATCACGGTGTCTCAAGCGCATGATTTTGTAAATCAGACATTTATTAAGCGAAATTTTTATAATGCGAATTATGATGTCATTTCGGGTCTTCTTTCGAGTGTGAGTTGAACGACGTCCTAATTAATTTAACTAACGAACCATATCGGACAGTGCATAAATTTTACGAGGTTGTACATGGGATTATCGATTCTTATGTCCCACTTGTCAGACGGCGTCCTGATTCATACCCGAAATGGTATGATTCCGAGTTGATTCGTGCGATTCAGGATAAAAAGTCTGTACATTGTTTATGGAAATCATCGAATTGTTTAACCCATTACATTGAATTCAAAAAACAACGTGCTATATGTATAAAGCTATCTCGTTCTAAATATCGCAATTATATATCATCGGTTGAATCGGGTTTGCAACATAATATGCGCTCATTTTGGTCGTTTATCAAGGGTCTGAAGAAAGAATCGGGTACACCGTCCCATATGTTCCTAAGTTCTAATTCGGCTGATAATGATATTGACATTTCAAATCTATTTTCTAATTATTTTGGTTCCGTTTATACTGACGATAATTTAGACAATTTGCCATTGATTGATGAATGTGAACATTGTTTATCGGATATTATATTGTCAGTCGAATCGATACGTAATTTTATTAATAATCTTGATGACAATCTCAACTCCGGTCCTGACAATTTACCAGCTTATTTTATTAAGCGTTGCTGGTCCGCCTTAGAAAAGCCTGTCTTTAAAATCTTTGAAAGTCTGATGACGTCTTGTTATTTCCCCAAATCATGGAAGTTTTCATTTATTTTACCTATTTTTAAAACCGGGAATAAACATGACGTGTGCAACTATCGCCCTATCTCAATTATCAGTTGCCTTCCCAAAGTTTTAGATGCCTATTTGGCAAACGAAATGTCGTCAGTGCTTTTCTGCAGGCTTGTCCAGCAGCAGCATGGTTTTGTTAAGAGCCGCTCCGCGATCACCAATCTTCTTATTTTCAATGACTTCCTGGCAGAGTCCATTGATAAATCTTTACAAACGGATGTAATCTATACAGATATGTCCAAGGCATTTGATAAAGTTAATCACAAACGATTACTTTCTAAACTTTGGAACATTGGCGTTCGCGGAAATCTATTGACATTGTTGGGTTCTTACTTATCGGAACGCTCTCAGGCTGTAAGCTTGAGCGATTCAATCTCCTTGTCTATTAAAATCTCACCAGGGGTGCCCCAGGGGTCTCACCTGGGTCCTCTGCTTTTTGCGTTTACATTAATGATCTCGTTTCTTGTGTAAAGACGCAGAAGCTTTGAGCCTTCAGGAGGATTTGGATACCCTATCCCGATGGTCGGACGACAATGGGTTGTCGATTAATGTTGGTAAATGCTGCATTATTTCTTTTACGAGAAATAAGACACATTTCTCGTTCGACTATTACATTAATGGTTTCAAACTCACCAGAGTCTAGTCCATCAGGGACTTGGGAATTACCTTTGATTCCTCTCTCTCTTTTATTCCACATATAGAATTAGTAGTATCCAAGTCCTTCAGGATGCTTGGGTTTATTAAGCGTGCTTCGGTTGACTTCACTAATATCTCTGCAATCTTGTGTCTGTATAAAACTCTAGTACTTTCTAACCTATTGTATGGTCCTCAAATTTGGCGTCCTCATACCAAAGAATTAATTCATAAGGTAGAATCTGTTCAACACTCTTTTCTTAGGTATTTGGCTTTCAAATAAAAAAGACCCTTGCACAAATTCTGTCATGATTATAGCGGGATTGCAGAAGATTGTGACGTTAAAACCATTGAGTCTATACACTATCTACAGGACTGTGTCTTGACGTACAAAATTGTTCATGGCCTAATTGCCTCCGATGTCTTATGTGACCTTTTCGAGAAAAGGAAGCTCTCTTACTTTCTTAGACAGTTCCGCTGTCTTCTGGAAGTTACATGTACCTCGAACGTTGGATTGTATGGCTCATTGAATCGGTTGAAGCGTCAATTTAATATCTTACCTAAATCCATTACTGACAAATCTTGTGTGATATCGTTCAAGACTGCAGTCCGATCGCTCTCCTTAGTTTATTAAGTTTTGTACTTTTTACTCTTATACATCTTGTATATAATTCTACTTTTTGTATAATTTCTCTAGCGCTTATATTGTAGTTTTGTAAAGGGCTTACAGCCCGTTTAATTGAATAAATAAATAAATAAATAAATATACGGATAAGATAAGTAGTATAATGATGACTTCATTTTACTTTTAGAGATTTCAATATCGTTATTCTGTATTTCATTATTTATATATGTTTCATCTTCATCTAAAATATCAACATCTTTCTGCTTCTCTATATCTCCGATGAACGTGAGAAGATATACATCTTCAGTTGGAGATCCATAAATTTTCATGTTATTTTCAAAATGTAATTTCGCAGTTTCGAAATGTCTACTATGTATTATTTGGGTTATTAAAATAGTATAAACAAGTCATAATGACTTGTGTACAAGTATAATACCTTATGTATTTTGTTGTCAGGGAAACATGAATAAATCATTTTTCTCACAGTACTAATGAGATGCGATGAGCATACGTGCAAAATAGTTAAGTCATTATCTACAGGTAAGTTTTCTTCAACTTCATGATAAATAACATTTAAATACTCATAAAAATTGATTTCATTAAAAATGTAAGATGAAAACTTCAATAGAACTAAACTCATGTATGTTTCCACTTTTTTATTCGCTTTGTACTTATTAATCGAAAATTGTCTAAAAGGTTCGAGAAAAAATGTAATGGCTGATTCTGTATGAACCAAGGTAAAAGCTTCGATGATTTCTAGGGGGCTGATATCTTTCCCTCCAGGTAAAAAGAGAGTATAGTATAATAGTAAATCGTCATAGCACAGTCTACATAAGGAGGCTGTGCTGCTATATTGCCAGTGGCATCTAAGTACAAACAGATTGATTTCATAGAAGCCAAATATTTAGACTGCTCTTCTGTAAATAAGAACACCACAAGAGGGTCGTATGAATTTAATTGTATGTAATTAAACTTTATTCTGACTGGCAACCTTGCAGAATGATAGTGCTTAGAACATGATTCAGATTAACTTGTGCTAGTACTTCTTTATTTGCCTTACTAAGTTTTTTCCATTTAACATAGGCTGAATATGACTCAAATTGATTCATTAACGACAAATTGGAATGCACTGCAGGATGAATGCTTACCTTTTTTCTGGAGCATAAAAATAATTATCATTTCTTCTCTTACTTCTGAATACTCTGTGATCTTGAAAAGATAATACACAGAAAGAAAACGTTTTTTCAGACGCATGATTAACTGTATCTGTCCATCCTGATTTGAGTCTAAATTTATTTTTTTCAGAAACATAATATTTCCGAAATTCAGCTTCTAAAAGGAAGTATGATCCTTCTATCCAATTACTTATTTTTTCATTAACAGACTTTTGACTGTATATTAGTTGTTGGACTATGTTGTTGCTCTCCGCTTGTACAATATTGTTTTCGTCATTCATGTGTTGGTCATCATAATGAGCGTAATTAGAAACATTAATTAAAGATTTTTTTATATGATCATCGGTGTCTTTATATTGATTGTCGTCGAAAGACTCTGTATTGTAATAGGTAATATTTAAATTACATGCGTCATCAATTTTTGCATCACTACTTTCAGTAGAAGGTACATGACTACAATCGGAGGCTATACTAACATTGTTATCAATACTGCTATCAAATTTCTATACGATATGTTTTGATTGTTATTTAAAGGTTCATAACTATTATTTGCTGTGCCAACCATTTGTTCTTGTTGAACTGTTGGTTCATCGTGATTATGATCGGAATTTGCAGGTAAATGTGAGTCACCTGTAGTGGAATTCTCAGTAAAGTCATTTTCATAATAGTCATAAAAATCTTTCTCATGTGCAGCTGAGGCCACATTACCTATTGAATTACCAGAAAGTCCAGAAGCCTTGATTTTATTTTTATGGTACTGGAATGTACGGTAGCATCGTTTTTGATAACTACTAATTCTTGCAGATTGACAACCGTTTGGTAGACTCACTTTGCATATCTGAAACCAATCATTTCTTCGATTGTCTCTACTTCGAGAAAAGTCATAAAATCATAAATGCTATCATTATAATTTTTGAAAACTTGCAGTATTGCACTGTAGATTTCTTCTTGTTTTATACTTTTTATCTTAAACATGTTTCAAACTACTTTTATAAAACATTAAATATTGAACTGTTTACGGAACTATAAGTGCTATCCTAAAAACGGAAACATTAAATCGATTCATTTACAGATTTTATACATTCATAATATATAAGCGTTGCATAGTGTTCATATAGAAAATTAATACAATAAATGATAATATTAGAATGAGTATCAGTCTATCCTTATACTAATATTCAATGCAGGTGTAAATGAATATAATTAAATAAGAAAAATTTTATATTTTGGCTGTAAGCACAAGAATTTTACCTTAATGGAAACAAACGTGCTGAAAATTCATATATTTATATTATTTATTACAGTAAAATGATTAGAAACCCTTGTACAATGTTTGCACGATACTTAAGCTTCTTTATGAGGGCACCATGTGTAATAATAAGTCGTGAAGTGCTGACAATCAGAGCAATACAAATGAAGTATTTTTACGTAAAACTTAGTTGACGCAACATAGATATACTACTATTGCAATGAGCGTGCTTATGAAATGTTAGTTTGACATTAAATTTGACTCGGAAGTGAGATAGTCGTACAAAGAAACTAGTATATAAATTATAAGAATACTTAGAGTATTGCATTGTAGAACCAAATATATTACCGAAATCATTTAGTTCAATTCTTCAAAATGGCTCAGTAAGTAATCTGAAAAAGTTTTTAATTAAAAAACCTGATGCTTTATTTATTAATATAAAAATTATTAACTATTTCCGCATAACAATATAATAATGGTTTGAAAAATTTACAGAAAAATAAAAAATTAAGCATCTGCACATTTACAAAAGTATTATTTTTTATAAGACTCAATTCTTCGAACTTCATTAAATTTATATATTAATTTCTAAATCGTACTATAATCAAGCTATGCTGTACTATAAGCATCACTACAAACATATTTATAAAAAAATTAATATAAAATTTAAAAAACGTCTTTATATTAAAAAGTATAAAATAAGATTTTTATTCCCGACTCAACCGCAATGGCCACTTAAATGATCTTGAAAGTGGGACAAAAGTAGCATATGATTCCCGCAAATCTACTTTTTCTCGCAAATTTTTCTTCTCGCAAATGTATCTTTTATTTATTATTTTTCTCTATATTAATATGCATTTTCAATAAATTCTAGCTCTTACCGGAAGTCCATCTTTTAAGTCAATATAGTGGCCACAGTTAAATCGGGAATAAAAGTCTATATGCAACACGGGAATAAAGTCGAGTACATATTCCCTCGGGAATAATCTTCGACTTTATTCCCTTGTTACATAATGTACTATTAGCTTTACATGTCCATCTCAAACCCACAGTATTTTATCACAAATGTGAAATAAAAGCGTGGGGCGCTGAATACTGATTACGTTCCAAAAGAAATTTTGAAACTGAAGTATAGTGGACTCGAGATAATTTATCACAAATACAGTGGGTCACCTAGTGTAAACGACTGAAAAAAAGGTAATTTTGAATGATTTTTTTTAGGAAAGTATTTATTGAAACTCCTCAAAACTTTTTACCTATTATTAGAGTATATTTTGCTTTTGTTTTGCAATAACTTTTATATTATTCAATAATATGTTGATTTTATAGGTTCAGTCGGTGAGAAATGTGATTTTCTATATATATATATATATATATATATATATATATATATATATATATATATATATATATATATATATATATATATATATATATATATATATATATATATATATATATATATATATATGCACCGGATGAGCGTGATTGAATAAATATTTTTCGAGTTATCTTGTCCACCAGTTTGAAAAAAATCATTTGAGAAAAACGCGTTTTAAGTTCACAATCATCGCTACTTACATGTTCGACGCGCGGCTACAAACTCAGTTGTAGCTCGGTTTAGAGATAGAATATCAATCTAAAACTTTGGGAACATTTTCTCCACATACATACTCTTTGATTTAAATAAAATAAAAGTGATTTTTTGGACCAATTACACGAGAGGTGACCCCCTTAAGTACATATTGACTGAATACTGGGACAAAGATTTCACTAAAATCGGACGCATTTGTCTCAAACTGCTACTTTTCATCCAAATATTCTCAAAGATGCTCCGACCACTAAAATTAAAGGTCTTAATGTCACCTTTATTTTGGACACACACAAAATTGTTCGTAATGTATAATACGTCACGTAAATTACGTCAGACTTCAATAGTATGCTGTTTACTTTAGGTGAAAAAGCAAGCTGGAAAAAAATTCACAGTCATGATATAAGTTAAATACACAAAACTAAATCAAGTGCATTGTTTTCTAGGATGATTGAATTATGTTACATATTCATATGTAGGAGAGATTTTTAACCGACTTTAAAAAGGAGGAGGTTCTATGTTCGATGCGTATGTTTTCTTTTGTTCCACAAAGAGGAATGTTTGTGATAGTAAAAGAAAAAGTTGTGCTATGTGTGTGTATGTGTGTGTGTGTGCGTGCGTGCGTGCGTGCGTGCGTGCGTGCGTGCGTGCGTGTATGAGTGCGGGTGTGTGCGTGGGTGTTTGTGTGTGTGTGTATGCGTACATGTGCGTGTGCGTGTGCGTGCGCTTATGTTTCAGGCTTCATCTTTTTGTTTTTCTATACGGAAGGAGGAACAATTACATTTTTTTTCTTTTTATACGATTTTGTATTTTAATGGATTTTGATTTGTGAGTTTTAGTTTCTCGGGTTCTTTAATACCTTAGAAATAATATCATTGATCCAGCGAAAAGGCATTAAAAGAGCATAAAATTACGTAACTTTTCCGACCTGAAAATTTGAATAAGGTTATTCCCTTCTTTTGTTATACACGAAAACGTAATTTTTTGTCTAAACGGTTATATCTCGGAAACATATGAAGGAAAATTTTTGAGAAAATTTGAGTATTGATTTTTAAAAAAAAATCTATTTTCTTTCTCCGACGATAACTGAACTAAATCGGCAACATTTTATCTCGAACTTTACTAAAAGGTAGCTATTTACTATCTCATGACCTGTATGTTTTTTCAGATCATGAGATTATTTAATTTATGAGATATTAAGATTGTGTTTATTGAAAATATTTTTGATCGATTATATCTCGAGAACTATTTATTTATTTTCATTTTAAAATGAAGATTAAAAATTGAACATAAATTTCAAGATTCTACGACCTGTTATTGTTTTATAACGATTTTTCGATTTTTGAGTTTTAGATTTTCTGTTTTCTTTTGGTATATTAGAAATATTATGATAAATCAAAACAGCATAAATACTGCATAAAATTACCTGTCTTTTATAACCATAAATTTTGGATAGGCTCTTTTGTTTCTCCTAAATAATTTTTAAAATAAAGAAACGTGACTACACGGAGGGACCTTAATAAAAATTACTATTTCGTATAGTAATTATTGGCAGGACTTAGTTGTATAACCTCAATAATTACTTTTGGTTTAGTAATAAATGCTACATTAGTATCAGCTATTACTATTTATCTATTAATATGTACTAGCAAGTGTAAGATAATCAGTTAGGGGGGGGGGGTAAGGTTAATTTGTGCAAAAAAGGCACATTTTTGTGATTTTTTTTTCACGATTCAGTTAAAATTTATTTATTAAAACCAATGTTACATTATTTTAGTCCATTTAAATAATATTGTGGAATATTTTCATAAAAGAATATTGAAAAATACGACAATGGCATCAATTATTCGGAAGCGTCTCAGAAAAAAGTTGAATTGCGGTGCCCCTCATAACTCGGTGCTGGATCATCTGAAATCAAAAAACCAAAGTTCGTTCGTCAAATAATTGCTTTTCCCAGGTAACGCTGGGAGGGATTTTCGAAATTTCTATTTTTCACTTTGCGGGAACACTTTACATGAAAAAATGCGATTTTTGCCAAAATAAACGGCTAATTTGTTATTGTAAAATGAAAAATATAAACGAATTTGGAGAAAAAGCTCCAGCGTTACCTCATAAATTATGTAAAGAAATAGTGTTTAAAATTTCGAAAGGATCGGTGCAATAGTTTTGAAGTTATGATGGGCACCGACTTTGAAAACTTGAGTTTTGGGAAAAACGCTTTAAAGTTTTGAACACTAAATAATTTGGAATAAAACGTTCATAAGCGAGATTTATCGGCTTACCTCACACTGAATCATCGATGCCAGGTCTATAGAGGATGTTGCTGTCATCTATGATGTCTAAAGCATCTTTTTGCTCCTGTCTACGATGAATCCTGCCATCTCTAGTTTGATTTTCAGCTTCCTGCTCTGCTCGGTTTATACGAATGTGATCAGTTGATCGCGCCCATTCATGAGCGCTTGATCCACTACTGATTCCCATGTCTTGCATGAAGGATAGTAGAGCAAAAGAACTTTCATTGAAGACACAGGCTGCCACATAAGCCGCAATCTCAACTATCACAGAGGTTCCGCTCAAGTGCTTTGGTGAGATTTGCCATATAAGTTGGTCTCATTGTTGTTTTGCGTGAAGCCTCCGACACATCGCTCCAGGAGAGCATCTTTGCTTAGATCTTCATAGATAGGCTTGATGGTATCCAAAACATCATTTGGAAGAGCACTGTACGTGTGTTTGAACGAATCCAATCCATTAGCAGCTGCAGCTTTTTGCCATTCGCACCAGGAGTCCGCGCCGCTTGGACATTTTTCATGCTGTGGATTCTCGTCTGTCGAACTGTAGTGAAAGAACGTTGCCCAGATAGCATTCTTCATATTTTCCACGGAATCAGAGTAACGTCTAATAGCCAAACCATAGTATACCGGTTTGTCAATCATCTTAGCCGTAATCCTCCTTTTACCAGACAAACTTTTTGTTATCTTCTTTCCAGCCTTAGTTTCAGTATATACAACGGTCTTCTTGACTATTTCACGGAGACGAGTGCCCATTCTTTTTTGAACATGTCCTACACATTCTTTCTTCACTATTGGAAAATCATCACCATAAGGTTTAGAATTCACTAACCCGGAGTAAGCTTTAGAGTCACCGTCGCCGATATAGTTGCGATATCGCACACCATTCTGTACCGAGCGTTGAAACGTGGTTTTGATTGCTTCGACCTCCATATTTCCAGCTGCACCAGTATGATTTGACTTACATTTTCCAGCATTTACATGGTTTTCATGCCATTCTTCGTATTCGGCAGAATTTAATTTACTTTCCCAAGTTTTACATTCGTGACAGTATGAACTTTTGACAAGAATGTCAAGAACTTTCCCTGAGAAGTAACCGATCAACGATGTGACGCCGAATAAAGATGAGTAGCCTCTTTTTTTCCATGTTCCGTCGCCTGATACCGTGAGTTCATCAGTATCTTGAGTATTCTTCTCGTCCGCTGTAGCAGATTTTTCTTCTTATGTAGCAGATAAAAAAAATCGATTCGCTACTTCTCTTACAGTCGGGCACATATTTTTCATGTAATGATTGTACGTCGGTCTTGATAAAAAGCTATTACACAAATCCATCAAGCCGCAAAACTTATCACAGCCAGATAATCCAAGGCCTAATATCCTCATCACGAAAGCAAACCGATGATTAACTTCGTAAGCACCGGAGTTTATTCTTTCACTAGACGGAACATTTGTAATCACGGAACAGCTTTCGCACGACACGTTGATATTAAATCCAAGGCCTTCTCGCTTAGTCGAATGGAAATTTATTTTTCCATCACATTTTACACACTTCACTAGCGGAGAAATTGTTGAAAAGACTAATAGAAAATCTATTATCCTATAGTGTTTTTCAAGATCCTCCTTAATTTGATGTTCAACGGTCACTCTTATTTTTTTAGCTGACGCGCTACTTGTTGAAATGTCTTCGCTTTTTCGTTTTTGCGGCGGTATAATCTTTCTAGATCGATATAACCTCGAACCATTTGATTTTCTATCACACCTTTTAACTTTTTTTGGCATTATAGCAATAATTTTCCACAAAACTTCACGAAAATGATGCGAAAAATTGGAGCGCACGTGTACGTCTGTTCGATAGAAAGTTTACTGCTAAACTAAATTATATTCTCTACACTGACTAAATATACGGTACAGGTATGAGCATGTTTATACTTGTCTTCAAATTTCTATAAAAGAACACCTGCAATTTTGCTCCGATCGACTTGAAATTTTTACACAATATTCTTGAGATACAACGCATTCAGTTTAAAAAATAAAAAAAATACGAAAAAAAAAAATTTAAATACCTTACCCCCCCTTAAACAAGTCTAACAAATATAGTGTTTAGTATATGTAATTCTTAGAATATCATATTGATTTTTTACCACATAATTAAATGGAATAAATAATTTTATATAGGAATAATTTATAAAGTTTGAGAAAGCTAAGTACCAATTAATTGGCAGCGGTTTTTATGTATGTACACCGATTACTCAGAAACGGCTTGATCGTTTTCAAAAATTCTTGTTGCATTTAATGGAATGTCACTAGTCCCATACAAATTTTGACTAGTACTGGGCCAGTATATGGCCAACACGAGCATAGAACTACTTACTTTTAACCGACTTATTTTACACAAACCAATTTTTGTCGAACACTGCTGTACAATTATTAAACCAATTACCTACTTAGGAATGGCTGTACCGCTTTTGGCACTCACATACAGATACGCATGCGCACACACAATCACACATGCATACATACGTACACGCACACATAAGCACACACACATGCACACACATGCACTCGCATACACACGTACGCATACACACTCGCTCGCACACACACGTAGGCATACACACACGCATACACACATACAAACACATACACTTACACATATATACATACCGACACACAAGCACCCACACGTACATATACACACGTGCATACACACACATATGTGCACACACATATTTATATATATATATTAAATATAAATAATTGAGAACACTAAAAAAGGTTAAATAAACTTTTTTTTAAATAGAACCGACTTTAAAATAAAGACGCTCTTAAAAGTAACAAATAATAGTTACTGTAATAAAGAGATTAAGATATTATCTTTATTGAATAAAAAGTCAACATTTTGGTCATTTGAATTAAAAATACAATTATTTGGAATCGGCGCCAAAAATTTGAGTAAAGTACTAAACTTTTACTACATAAATGTTAATATATGCCATGATAAATTATATTCAATCATAAAATGTGATTGAATGCAATTGTTGATTCTGGCACCGACTTCAAATAGTTGTATTTTGAATTCATATGACTAAAATTCAGTTGACTTTGTATTCAATAAAGATAATAGATATTTTATCGTAAGCTAATTATTTTCTTAATCTTTTAGTTACAGTAACTATTAATTTTTACTTTTTAAAGCGTTTTATTTTGAAGTCGGTTCTATTTCTTTACAAAACATTTGATTCTAAATCGGAAACTTAGTGAAACCTATGGACAGGCGTAACTATAACTACACTGATATTTCAAAGGTACTTATGTACACTTGAATTGTTCAGAGACTATCAGGACCTCTTACTTTTTTTTAACTATTAAGAAATTGTATGGATGTGCCGGAATTGTTATCTAAGATACCGAGTTAACTGTTATGTGCGAGTACCTGATAGAATTATGCGTGCGAATAACACTTTGTATCAGGTTCAGTTGAGACAAGGCAACTTAACTCATAGATCGCCAGTTGATAAACTCATTGTCAGTGAGATTTAACACGTCGCTTTCTTTATTTAACAATTTAGCGCATGAGAAGATTTTTGTATATACTTAGTCTGGTTCTTAGACCTGTCGCATTAAGGACTATTATTATTTCTGGTAAATGAATTTAATTTATGCTCGATGCACCACATCATAGAATATTAAGCGTTATAAGCATCATGTATAAGCGGTGTGTTAATTATATGATTATTCCGTCGAGAAAAATATCCCCTCCACGTCCCCATAATTCCCCTACTTTCACCACCGACCCCAATTTTATTTTGATCTCCTTATACCCCAAAACAATTCTCTCTCTTGGTAATCTTAGCACTATGACGTTATAAACTCGCAGGTAGTTTTATATGATGGTATTAGTGCGATGCTTACATAATTATTTTGTTAAGAAATATACCCCCTTCACTAAATAACCCCCGTAGTTTTCATACCTATCCTAATTTCGTTCTCAAATACTAAATCCTTCCATCATCGCCCCATTAACCCTCCAAGCACTGTCACTGTAATAACAAATTTAATTTTACATTGTGATGCTTATATCACTATTTTCATTATTTTGTTAAAAAAACTACCCCCATCACGCTCCCATAACTCCCCTACTTTTCCTACCTATCCTAATTTTGTCCCCAAATGCTACAACACCCGTCCATCTCCTCTACATTTACCATTCTAACACTACGTTACAGTAATAACACGTATAATTTAGCGTTACGATGCTTGTATCATTATTTAGATTATTTTGCTAAGGAAAATACCCCCTCCACATCCCACATACCCCCTCCCCCACCACCACCTTCCCCCACTTTTCCTACCTATCCTAATTTTGTCCACTTATGCTACCATACATTTCCATCATCTCCAAAATAACCCTCCTAGCACTATGTCATAGTCTTAATGTTACATGTTTAATTTAGCGTTACGATTTTACCCATTTCAACGATTACAATCATTCTTTTACTATAGAAATAGGGATAGGGATTCTATGGTTTTAATTGTATTCACCGAATAAAACCACCTGTTCTTTGTACTTTTGTAAAAGGGCTTCGGTCCGCGTATTATCATAAATAAAAAATAAGTAAATATTTCCGATCTTTCTCCTATAACATGAAAATGAGCAACTCTAATAACGAAAGTTCTTTTGTACATGTGCAGCTTTCGCAAGAATGCACTCAATTTGCTTACGCTGGGAATCTGCCTCGTATTGTGGAGTACAGACGCGGCTGCAGCCTCGGCCAAATAGAAGATGTGTATCCTCGGCGCCGGAGCTTCAGGTTTGGGCTCCGTGAAACAGGTCGCCGATCATGCCGACGAGTTGTCGCGTTCGAAAAGAGCTCGGATGTCGGCGGGCAATGGTTCTACACCGACAGCACAGCCTTGGATGAGCATAACCTGCCGGTACACAGCAGCATGTACAAGTATCTGAGGTGGGGATTTTGTCAAAGAATTGTAGGAGAAAATTGGAATTTTAGAAAGGAGAATCTTGAATTTCTGTTAAACGGGGGTATTTGGTGGAACGTTGACAATAATAAAGTAAATTAGTTTTTCTAAACAGCTTCGAGTTTATATTAGGTTGTTTCTTTGTTCTTTAAATATTATTGTGAAATTGGTCTACTACTTGAGGCTGGTGAACTACGCGTACAACTATCGTACAATATCAATGCAGTAGATTACGAGAATGAGATTACGGAAAATTATTGTAATTATTTAAACAATGCGAAAATATATTATTTTGATTGCAATATTATTTTTTCGATAAAGCTTCCTTTCTGTAATTAAAATTATTTTTGTAAATATCTTTATGTAATAATATATGTTATAAAGACATGCGTACCGCATAAGAAAATTAAGATCGATATATATTTTTTGTGTTTAAAGAACTAATGTCCCGAAAGAAATTATGACTTATCTGGATTACCGAAACTTCAAAGGAGAGGAGCGCAGCGCTGTATCCCACGAGGCTGTTTGGGCATACTTAAAGAACTTCACCGAGCACTTCAATCTCCGTCAATATATTCGGGTAACATTTTTAGATCCCATTAACAAAATATGACTTGTATCTTTGATTTTATATTTCTACTTAAAAACATAATGTATTACACTTTGAAAAACTTTGTATAGAATAGAAAATTTAGGTATCATTATTTTTATGCGATTTTTATTTGTAGTCTATAGTAGCGGTAGTAAAAGTACCAAATTCTTTACTTACTCACTAAATTTCAAATAAAGAGTGGTGTATATATAACTGCTTCAATTAATTACATTTTCTCTTAAGAGATAGTGAATACTCACTTTTTAAAAAAATGAATGAAATTTACACTAATTAAAACAGTTGTATATCTTTCACTATTTCAACTTTAGAAAGTACTAAAAAATTATACGTTGAACAAAACATATTTATGTATATACCTATATGATAGTTAAAATTGATTTACTATAAATTTATTTGATCAGTTCAACACTTTAGTGGAACAAGTGACTCCCGTATTGGGTGATGGTGACTGGCGAACCACAACTTGGCAGCTCAAAACCAAAAATCTGAACACTAACGAAACTTCCTCCACAAAATATCTTAGTAAAATCTTAATAACGTTTAATAATTAGTATCCTTAATGATACATTAACAAAACCTCTTCATGTATACTTAATATCTTACTGAAACCCCGCATTATCCTCACAGACTCGCGAGCGATCAGCTGCCGCCTAACGTCGTGCAGGTATCAGGCGTTGCGACCGCGAACGGCAACACTCTGACGCTTAGGGATGGATCCACCATCACCGCCGACGCCTTCGTCTTCTGCACGGGCTACTTGTATACTTATCCATTCCTGGACAAGACGAGCGGAGTTCACATAGAGAAAAACCAGGTGATGCCAGTCTACAAGCACCTCGTCAACATCAAGCACCCGTCCATGTCCTTTGTCGGACTACCTCGCGCCCTCAACGACCCCATGATCTACGTTCAGGTGAGATGATTTATCAATGAACTGAGGTCGGTTCTAATAGGTAAGAGGTTTAGTGGTTAGTATTGATTTTATAGTTGATATTGATCGTCCGGTCGGACCTTGTTGTACAAAACACATGTAAAAAGTAGGGAATCGAAAAAGAGAATCGATGCCCAAAAATCGAATCACTAAAAGTATCCATACCGAAAAATCGATTATTTTAGAAAAGAATTGAAGTTTCGGTACATGAATCGATACCTATTGGTTTAGAATTATTAATTTTCAGATTTCGTATTCTTAGTATTCTTCCTAAGAATCTTACTATTTATATAGTTCACTATTAAAAGCGCCAAAAAGCAGTAATACTATTTTAGTTAATTTTATTTGTTACAATGGAAATGCATCATAAATGTTAAACAATCTAAAAGCATTAATGGTGAATTTTATAATTTAATTTTAGTTAATTTTACAATTGCATTTTGCATTGAATAACGTTTCCTAACATTGAGTTTTTATTGAGTGTTATATTTAGATGGCTCGTCACTTACGCGATTACAAAGTGCACGCGCGACTCTCGCGGATATTGTATTCTATGCACAAACATTCATACAAATTTTATATACGAATACAATCACACATACTGTTTCCTTTCCATTTTTTCACTCTTTTTGGAAGGAATATGAGAGTGGAATAAGGAGGAATAAGACTTTTATTAAGATACTTTATTATTTAACCCTTTAGCGCCGAGGTGTCTGAAATGAGTTTTTCATAAAACTTTGTATATAAAAATTTTTGAGCACTGTTTCACTTTTTGAAAAAAGTGTTTTTTTTTTTTAATTCCTATTTTGTAAGATAAGACTCAAATACAAGATAGCGATGTTAAATTTGCAGCTGAAATTTCGAAAAATGAACAAATTATGCTGTTTAAAGGAAAAGGTTGACCAAGTGTGTATTCCACCAAACTATTTCTAAAATCTCATATGAATCCAATGTTAGAAATTCAAAATTTAAAATAGCCAATCCAATATGGCATCCAAAAAATTAAAAAAT
The DNA here is from genome assembly GCA_949152435.1 of Gastracanthus pulcherrimus. NCBI lineage: Eukaryota > Metazoa > Arthropoda > Insecta > Hymenoptera > Pteromalidae > Gastracanthus > Gastracanthus pulcherrimus. Next base: position 24,519,563 of record OX424572.1, on the reverse strand, counting down.
TCCGTCATATTGAATGTTTTCTTTTGCTTTTACATAATATAAGTTGCAAAATCAGAAAGAGCAACCACAGAAAGCCTTAAATACACAGTTTTAAGCAAATTGACCAACAATAAGTTGATTAAAAATCCACACAAAAATGAAAAAGTCATTTCGTATGCTTTTCGACGCGAATGGGTTAAGAGGAGAACGTTCTTTTTAATAAACAGTTCTTTTACAATGAATTATTTTCAGCTATCAAATACATAACACTTTATGTTGAATTTTATAAAATTAAGAAATAATGCTTTTAAACCGACAACACACAGAGAGAATTTTCTGATAAAAATTATCGTAAAAATCATTGGAAACGTGAACATTCTAATTTATTCAGGAGAAAAATTACCCTGATGAACGGTAAAAGTTGCCCTGATTCACGGTCAAATTTATCGCACTGACTGATAAAAATTATAATGAATAATGTTAATTTTTACTGTTCACCATAGTCATTTTTCCCCTGAAGTTAGATACCCCACATTTACAATGATTTTTACAGTAATTTTTATCAAAAATTCTCTGTGTGTATATGGTGTCGAAAACTTTGCATCAAACCCTTTATGATTCCGGGAATGGTCAACGTGTGGCAATGCATATGCACTGACGCAAAGTATTTCCAATATTTTTATTGAATAATGGAAAGGTTGATGAAAATAAGCAATAATTTTTCTATTACAGAAACATTGCACCGCATTTTTAAATGAATATTCGTGACTTCGAATGTTATTCGATCACGAGAATAAGAACAAATACGGAGGAATAAGAATATTATTTCCTGTTCATGAATTTTGTCCACCACTCTAACCGTCGATTATGCTTGGATTCTTACAACAAAAAAGATTCGATTCTTTAAGACTCGACCTTCAAAAGAATTGATAAAAGAATCGATTCTCTGAAAAAAGAACCGAATACTTTTGAAAGAATCAAGTAGAATCACCGTTCCCTAGCAAAAAAAATATATATAAAACTATTTACAAATACTTTTCTGTTTATTTCCTACTCTATTTGTCCTAATCTCTTCATAGTTCATTACTTCTGCATTTTCATCATCCACCTCTTTTTTTTCCTATCGGCTTTTGTCTCTGTGTTTTGTTTACACTAACTCTGCGTCATTGCCTGCTTGGTTGTAAGGCTCGTTTCACATAACCGGTCTTTTCCTTGCCAACATTTTCCTCTTTTTATTCCCAGTTAAATATCTTCATTTCTAATTTCAACGTTTTCTCTGCCTTTGGTCTTTTCAGGTACCTTTTCCTTTGCTTCTATTTCTTTTATTTCTTTCATATCTTCAATTGATTCATCCTAAACAAGTTGCCTGTTTCCTATGAGTAATGTTCCGTATCCAACAATAACTTTTTTCAGTTATTTTTCTTTGCAATATGTGCTCACAGTGTTCACCCTTTTTTGTATTTTCCTTTCTTTCCAACTTTTACATTTTATACACATCATATTTTTTTCTGATCCTCTAATTTTCATTAATATATATTTCCATCTCCTGTTGCAACGCCGTTACCCTAAGCGGGTCCTGGGCGTAGTCGTCCAGAGCGGACGGGTGGGTGCCTATCACCACTACACAGCGCGTCCTCAGGTTGCGGATAGAGGAAGGACCCCTGAGAAAGAGGTTAGCTGCGAATAAAGCGAATAAGCAGTCGCGGACAGCCGATAGGCCGAGGCGTGGGTATGATGAGCCCGCACTGGCGAACGCATTCATCTACAAACACTACGCAAGCACCGCAACAACTACAAACACTATACAAAATCTCCTATCTTACTTTCTTCTTCTACCTTACTCTGTAATCTATCTTTTTTACCACACATTTCAAACAACAAATGGGCCAAAAATCCTGCTGTCGTGGAGGATACGGGAGCGATGACAACTGCCCTGAGAGGGGATGTGTAGAATGATTCGCCACCTGGTCTTACATGGCAACGAAGCCAGCGAAGGCGCGCTGCCTTGCAGGGGGGCGTTAGGATATGAGAATGAAACCGAGTGTGTCTGACGACGAGTTGACTATGTCCTCGCCAAAGTCGGAAAGCTCTCATACTTAGTTCTAGGGAGGTATGAGGGTTATCACCCCTAGACGGATGGACTCACCTGCGATCGGAACAGGATCCAAAACGCGCGGGTTTAACTTACTATCATGGCTCAAAGAAAACAAAACCAAACCAAAAGAATCTTAAGGGTGGGAACGTGGAATGTACGCAGTCTACACAGAGCGGGCGCGTTCCGGGAAATCATAAATGAAACTGAGAGGTACAATTTAGATTTGGTAGCAATACAAGAAACCCGATGGAAAGATAACGCGATGCTAGGATCCGGTAACTTCACCTTTTTATATGGGGGCGCGAGCGGGCATTCTCTAGGCACCGGATTTCTTGTTAACAAAAGCATCATACATTCCGTTAAAAGTTGCAATTTCGTGAATGACCGACTCTCGTATATCATCATCGAAGGAGCGTGGTATAATTACGTGGTTATTAACGTCCACTGTCCCACGGAGGACAAAGAGGAAGAAGTCAAAAATCTTTATTATGAAACTTTAGAGTAATTAATCGATCAATTCGCGTCTTGCGACACCAAAATAGTAGTGGGGGATTTCAATGCTAAAATAGGGAGAGAGGAAATGTTTAGGCCCACCATAGGCAAAGAAAGTCTGCACGAAACCAGCAACGATAACGGTATTATGGTCATAAATTTCGCGGCCGCAAAAGATCTTATAGTCAAGACCACGTGCTTCAAGCACAAGGATATACACAAGGCAACATGGACATCGCCGGATGGGGCCACGCACAATCAAATCGATCATTTTCTTATTGATAAGAGGCGCCACACGAATGTACTCGACGTAAGGACCTATAGGGGGGCGGATTGCGACTCAGATCATTATCTAGTAGTGGCCAAATTAAGAGCCAGATTAGTAGCCGGTCAAAATAGTAAGCGAGCGAACAAAGTAGAAACCTTTGATATTGGAAAACTACGAAGCGGGGTAGAGCGAATCAAGTACCAAGTAGACGTTAGCAACCGATTTCAGGTGCTCGAGGAAACGGATGAACAGACGGGAGTAGATGACGATCCGAACAGGTTATGGGGGGCTATCGAAAAAGCTATAAAAGGGGCCGCGAACAAAGTACTGGGTAAGAAAAAAAGGCCGAAGAGCAAACCATGGTTTGACGAAGAGTGCGAACTCTGGTTTGAAAGGCGCAAGAAGGCTAAATTAGATAGTGTACACAATGAAAGCGGTAGGGCCGTAGAAGAATACCATGAAATAAGAAAGCAAGTGCGTGTGATTTACAGAAACAAGAAGCGCGAGTATCAGAAAAATGAAATTAGAAAAATAGAAACTAATAGTAGGGAACATAACCCGCGCGAGATGTACAAATGAATAAATGCTATTAGGAAGGGTTTTCAGAGTAGATCGCAGTTAATGAAAGATAAGGACGGAAACCTCGTGACAAGCGAAAATGAACTATTGAAATTATGGAAAGATTATTTCGATAAGTTATTAAACGTGCATGAAAACTCCGAGGAAATGGGAGACGAAATCCACACTGCTGAACTCCATATGGATGAAACGACCTACAAAGAAGTAGAGGCCGCGATCAAAAAGCTAAAGAACAATAAGGCCGCAGGAAACGATTCTATACCAGCTGAACTACTTAAATATGGAGGCACCGCGCTTACATCTAAAATTTTTTATCTAGTATGTGCTATTTGGAAAAATGAAACAATACCAGAAAATTGGAAAGAATCCATCATCATACCGATCTTTAAAACGGGAGATAAAACAGACTGCAATAACTACCGGGGAATCTCACTTTTAGCTACCTGCTACAAAGTTCTGTCAAACGTAATACAGGCCAGACTCACACCATTCGCGGAAGATATAATAGGAGATTATCAGTGTGGATTCCGGCGCAACAGGTCAACGAGCGATCAAATGTTTACCATAAGACAATTATTAGAGAAAAAGTGGGAATATTGCGAAACTATACACCAGCTATTTGTGGACTTTAAGAAAGCGTACGACTCTGTCAAACGAAGCAAAATGTATGAAATCCTAGTGCTCCTTGGCGTACCAAAATAACTCGTAAAATTAATTCAAATATGTCTGAACGGAAGCACTGGAAAGGTCCGAATAGGCGGTAATGTATCCGAATCGTTAATGATACGCGAAGGTTTGAAGCAAGGTGACGGGCTTTCAACGATACTCTTTAACTTGACGCTAGAGCATGTTGTTAGAAAAATGCAGGCTAGCGAGCTAGGCGCAACACTCAACGGAACAACGCAGATTTTAGGCTATGCGGATGACTTGGATATAGTGGGAGATAACGGTGAAACGGTGGCGAGAAATGCGGAAATCCTTATAAACGCGGCTAAAGACACGGGGTTAGAAGTGAGCGAATCGAAAACGAAATATATGATCATGGAGAAACTGGGCATTCGCGAAGCAGAGGAGGATCTCAGAGTCGGAAATTTCATTTTTGAAAAGGTTAGCGAATTCAGATATTTAGGTACAACTATAAATGATCGAAACGAAATTAAAGCCGAGATTAATAAGAGACTTCATTCGGGTAATGCCTGCTTCTACGCTGTGAACAGATTACTTAAGTCAAAGCTACTGTTGAAAAATGTCAAAATAAGGATATATAGGACTATAATAATGCCGGTAATCTTGTATGGGTGCGAAACCTGGGCGCTCACTAAAGCGGAAGTAAATCGTTTTAGGGTATTTGAAAATAAGGTTCTGAGGAAAATATACGGGCCAAAGAAAGATGAGGAAACTGGGGAGTGGAGGAAACTGCACAATGACGAGCTACATAATTTGTACGCGTCACCAAATATTAACAGAATAATAAAATCACGGAGACTAAGATGGGCAGGGCACGTGGCAAGAATGGGCGATGATCGTACAGCAGTGCGCATAATGAAAGGAAAACCGAAAGCAACGCGACCTCTTGGTAGACCTAGACGCAGATGGGAGGATAACGTAAAATCAGACGTAACTGAAATTGGGCGGGAAGGCGCGAAATGGATGGGGTTGGCACAAAATAGGGAAACGTGGAAGGCTTGCGTAGATGAGGCGATGAACTTTCGAGTTCGAAATGCCACTTAAAAAAAAAAAAATATATATATTTCCATCTCTATCGTATCCACAAACCATTTGTTCACATTTTGTTCGTTTAATTAATTTTAAAAGTCCTTTTATCCGATGATCGCTACCTTTTTTTCTTCTTCTTTCATATTTTTCTATCTTATTTTCATTTTCCTTTAACCTTTTCTCTAATTGTACGACTCTTTCTTTTTCTACATTATAGTTAATATTGGTATTTGCTTCTTTATGCACTCTTCTCTGTTCTTCCCATTTCTGCTCTATCTCTTCTATATTATAAGCATATTCGTTCACTTTATGGATAAAAGTCTCTGTACATTTTTTATACTTTCTGTATCTCTTTTAATTTTTGCATCTCAGCTTCAACATACTTGATACATTTCTCTATTGTAATCCAAGCAAATTCCCATTCCGTTCTCTATATTCTTTCTCTTTTCAACTCCTACTTTAATTCTTCAAGGAGTCTAAAAACTCTTTCCTTTACTCGTTTGTGCGACATATATATAAATAGGCTTACCCGATCAGATCGTAATTACTCTAAATACAATCTTCTATCAATACAGCGTCGATCCAAATGTTGTATATTTTTCAAAATATTTCAGTATACCGTCACGGACCCAGTTCCTGATCAGCTAAGAGCAATTCCTGATCAACTCTGATTTCCATAAAAGCCAATTACAATTAAACTTTTTAGACTTTGAACAGGAACAACTAAATAGTAGATATTACCGTTATATCTGCAATCTTCAAAAAAGTTTTAGCAGCAACAAGTTTAAAGTAATATTTTATGTAAGAAAAAGATCAGGAATTGGGTCCTGATCAGGAACTGGGTCCGTAACGGTATAACTTTTATTATTAAAGTGCAGCTTCTCAAATATTTCGAAATCGAGCCCAAAAATGTTATTACCTACGGTCTTAAGTAAATAATAATATTATTAATAAAAAAGAACAGAAATGCAAAGTTTATTTAACTTGAAATTGAAAGATTGCTTAAATTATAAAAGGTTTGCTCGTGCAATACATCTTGAATGTCAAGTGGTCAACAACGGAATGTTCTTGATCTGAAGTGCTTCTAATGTAAAATATTTCTGTTAAGATATTTACACCAATTGTTTTTACAGCTACTTTTTATTTTCGATAAAAGGTTAGAATGCAAATTGATGTAGCATACTATAGTTTCCCATATATTATTTAAGAAATAGCACATTTTATTTTACGTTCTCTTTTATTTGACTTCCATGACCCCACCTGGCCTATCATATTATAAAAGAAACTTTGATTTTAATTTTAAAGTACAAAGCTGTCTTTCTGTCAGAAATACTGAATAAAATTTATAAGATACTAATTAAATCTATGAACAACAACAAAATGCAACTGTTTTTATTTATAGTCAGTTCTTCTTAAATCACCCCCACGACCTCATTCTCATCAAAAAAATAATGTTTACAAGCACAATAACAAATAATATATCTAAAAACATGCCTAACTGCTTCTCTACAGACTCGATACTACGTGGCGCTGCTGCGCGGCAAGGCCCAACTGCCGAGCCGCGAGGACATGATGACTGACTGGAACCTTCACGGCGTAGATCTCTGTCGCGACCTTCCCGCTACGAACATGAAACCTTGGACATACTTCGAAGAGTTGGCCGAGGCAGGTGGCTTCGACAAGCTGCCCAGCTTCTACAGGCTTGGTTATCAAGTTTGGGCCACGTACAAAAGTCAGCACCTGCTAATTTTAGAGAAGCAAAGCTGCGCGTAATCAGCGACAGCGAGGTCGATCTTGTGCTTCCGAAGGAGTCCGAGAACTGAGTATTTGCAGCAAGAAGTATTTAATTTACCGTTATAATGGAAATTTTAGATTCTATCAAGATGCTTTTATCATAAAATGTTAAATATAAAAATTCTACAATACATCTATGACATCTATGACAGTTGTTGTGCTAGGCCCTTAACTCGCTAAGTACGAGACACTCAGAAAATTGAAAAAAAATTTCTATATTATTTAGAAAGCTCATGTTTCAGCCTCAACTAGAGTGATAACGCAAAAAAAATTCAATTTTTTGAGTTTTCTCGAGATTTATGGATTAAGAAATGATTTTACACTGAAAGTCTAGGCACTCTGAAAAGGAGCTCCGTGAGAAACGGGTATTGTGATAAATCATGTGATAAAAGACTCCTGACAGCACCGAACGTTTTTAAACATTTTAAAACGTTGTCTTCAAAATCTTATGACGTTTTTAAAAATTAGTTAGAAAAGCGTTTTAAAAACGTTTTATAAACTTCAGAGATGTCCGCACTTTTGATCAGCAGACATAATTATAAAACGTTTTAAAAACGCTTTAAAAACGTTCTTTTATAACTATAATTTGTAATTTAACGTGTAGTTAAAACAGTAATATTTGAACGTTTCAAAAATGTTTTGAAAAGATTTCATTATTCTCAAAGAATTAAAAATATAATTATATATACATACGTCGTTTTATATGAATTTATTTCGAACTTATTATTATTTACTACAAGGTCGTGTTTAAATACATATATTATACATGAAAAGCTTCACTCTTATATAGTAAGTTATATCTGATTTAATCTATTGCGGGTAAAGTGCCGACACCATCTAGTCGTATAACTCATTTTACTCTTCGACTGGTACAATAAAACGTTTCTAAAACGCTTTTACACCCTGCAAATATTACTGTTTTAATTGGCGTATTAAAGTCATAAAATAACGTTTTTAAAGCATTCTTAAATCGTTTTATAATTATCTGCTGACAAAAAGTACGGATATTTTTGACGTTTTCTAAAATGTTTTTAAAACATATTTCTAACGAATTTTTTAAAGCGATATAAGGTTTTGAAGACAACGTTTTTAAAAAGTTTTAAAAACGCTCGGTGCTGTCAGGAACGCGATGCTTTCCTGTGATTAGTGGAAGTATTTACGTTAATCAGGTACTTTCGCCAGATTGGTGGTTCAGTTAGATTATGTGGTATGCATGATTTTAGTTATCATAAAGAAAGCAACTTTTTCTGATACCTAGTTTAAAAAGTTTGTACAATAGATGGCACCTACCTTGTAGCTTTAGTTTTTTATCTCCTTCACGTATATAGCAGAAGCTATTATGTCCCTATTACCAACCTGACCTCCCTCTATACAAATTTTGGAAGACTGGGTTTTGAAAATGAAAAGAGGACTACATAACTGTCGAGAGTTTGGTAAAAAATATGATGGATAGTGTTGATTAGATGATATAAAATAAAATTATATATTATATATACATAGACCGCATGTATGACCGTAATGATCGGTCACTAACGGGAAGAGGTTGGATTTTCAAATAATGATACAAGTGAGATGAATAGAATTATCCCTACATATAGGTATAAAGAAGCGAGGTGTTCAGTTAAAAACTCACCATTACTCCTTGATAGAGATTAAAACGACGATTTAAAATTTATGAGAATGACTATGTTGAGTAAAATTAATGTATCAAATAGTAGTGAAGTTCGGAATAAATACTTGTTGAGGTAGTCATTGGCCTCATTTTAAACTTATAAATACCAAAAAAACTTTATTGAACTTGATAGAAAAAGTCGAAATATGCAATTCTAACAAGAGTTAAATATGAAATTTTAGATCAAAGATATGCTGTTCCGAAAAGCTGAATGAGAATAGAAAATATATACGCTAAAAATTTCCATCCGAATTACAGCGATAACACAGTATAGAGAGATATAAGATAAATGTATTTAGACACAATTCTCTTAGCTCGAAATTAATGTTGCCTTTATAAGTAACAGATTTTTGCAAAATGTGACACCAAACAAACAAAAAAACAATTTTTTTGGTTTGTTGTTCCCCTTTGTTTTTAACTTCTACCTAAAATTAATAAAAGGTAATTTGGGATTTAAAAGAAAAATGAAGGTTTCAGTTGAGAAGTTGAGAATTATACCGAAATATTGTACAGAAATAAGGAAAAAGTATACTTTCCTGCTCTTTTCGAAACGACTGGACGCCGCTTGGATTTCGGAGCCTAAAGTATCCCCCCGGTGGTGATTAACCACTGAGTCAAAAGCGTTTCAGATGAGAAGTTCAACGATGCTCGTTCAAATACAATGAACTACAGTTTCACTTCAAATAAGATTTCCTGACAAAAATATACATTAGGTTTCGAACTTTGTGATTCCGACGTAAATTTCAGGGGGAAATTTGTTGATTACAAAAAACGAGCTTTTGAAAAAAATAATGATACTAGTGGATTGGATCCACTCACTCCCAATCGAGCACTGAAAGGTATAGTGATAGGAAAACCTTATAATGTATTTATTTTGGAGGATGTACAAAAATAAATAATATATGATAAATATATAAAAATTAAGAATATATTTTATTATTTCATAAAATGTGAGTATGGGCGTGGGTTTGCCTATCTAACCTATTTATATGATATACACTTTCATACTCGTTCACTTTCACACTCGCCTATTCATACACATACTTTAGATATATGGTGGTTCTCGAAGTCCCTCGATGCTTTCTTAGTTTGCAGTAGCTGAACGGCCTTTCCCTTGATGCTTATTTTCTTGTAGCCGGTACCTGGGTAGATACCCAAGGAACAGGAGTGTCAGGCTCGTCTGGATATTTCCTGATCCAAGTGAAAATCAAAATGCTTATTCCGTAGTCGGCGTTCAGTCGTCGCCGGACGAAAGAGAGAGTAAGGTAGAGGGGGTTAACCAACTGGTCTGGCCAGCGGCTAAATTTTATCTATCTTCCTCGACTTTTGCCGAACGTTTCCAGAGCTTAGCTCTGTTATCCCCACTCCTCTTTTCTCAAATATGATATGTCTCTGTCTCTCTCTTTTATATTCGGAATTTTGAAATATCTTATATTACAGCCTTAGCGAAGAGTAGAGATAGACTTGTGCTCCGTATGGAGTCAGCCGATCGAATCTAGCTTTAGAGATCGGGTTGTCAAATGTCAGCGACGTATAAGCCTTTCAGTTTTTAGTAAATGACCCATATACGTTTAAGTGCATGCATGTATGCATACATGTGTATGTATATAATTTATGATATGAGGCGCTGGGTGCAATAACAACTTAATTCGACTTAAGTTTTAGAGAAAAAAATGCATTCAAAGTTTCTTTTTGCACTGGTTTAGCACAAGCGCACCTACAAAATATTTGAAAACTCATCTACATATCTTCTAAAAAACTTATTTAACATCGTATTCTACTAAATTAAGGGTCGTATAATACGAATACGTAAGTGGATGCAAAATCAACTTAATTCGAATTAAGTTGCTATTGCACCCAACGTCTCATATGTGTGTGTATGTACGTGTGTATGTACGAACGCGCATGCTTACGCCCGTAATCTACTGTACCTATCAACAGATTTATAGTGAGTAAAAGGGTGCGTATAACCTAGTACGAGAAATATGGAAACTAAAGAAAACAAAGAATAGTAATTAATATAAGAAAGTCAAATGAATTGTAATCGCTAATGTCAACTGTATTTCAAAATACGCGATACAATAGTGATAGGCCAAGCAACAGAGCATTTTAGCTTGACAAAATTAATAGCAGGATCGGACCAATGTCATTATGTCTGGAAATAGTTGATGATAGTGAGTGAGTGCATAGTTTGATACTCCAATTTTCAATTCGTTTTTTTGTAATTAGCGATTATTTATGAAAAAAAGCCTTTTGCACTATCAAAGAACATGTTAATACCCACTGAAATCCAGAAGAACAGCGCTACATATTAAAAATTAACAAAGTTATGGATTTTTGAAAAATCGTCATTATAGTTTCTTTGGATTTTCTCGGAATCTATTTATCCGATCGGGACGTTCGAGATCGCATTTTATTCGTCTTTTTATTCTCTACAAATCGTCTGTAGACAGTATTATGATCGGATAAATAGTATCGAAGTTATATGCAAAAAACTCGAAAAATGGCTTTTTTTCATAAATAATCGCTAATTACAAAAAAACGAATTGAAAATTGGAGTATCAAACTATGCACCCACTATCAGCAACTATTTCCAGACATAATGACATTGGTCCGATACTGCTATTAATTTTGTCATGAAACATGTACTTTCTGATCTCTGTTGCTTGGCCTATTATAAAAATTTTGATTTATTCTCAATTAAAGTGTTCCGGCACAAAGCAGGATTCACGAGAGGAGAAATTAATAATTCAATCACAGTTTAAACTTTCAAAATTATATTTATTCAAATGCCTAGCCGATATATTCCTGTGACGCATTTACGCTAAAAAGCCGATGCTTTCCCTAATAGTCACACGATGTGAACCATACGAGAATCTAAACTGCACTGCCTTGTTGTTGTCGAGAGCGCCAACGCTGGCCCTTTTTTTACGACCTTTTATCGGGAAATGCACTTGAGACAATAAAACAAGTGCTCAACCTTTACGCGTAGCCGATTTCATTTGATTCTCTTTCTTTCATAACGCTGTAGTTAATACATTGCATCACTTCAGCCCTGCATATTTATTTATTATCAATTTCACATTATTATATTCGCCGTCAATTTTACTTTACAATAATTATCATTATTTCTGTCAATAAGACAAAGTATACTGTAATTTAGGTTTTTCAAGAATCTGAATGTGAGAAACAACTTTTTATATAATAAGGAAGGCTGCTTAACAGTAACCTGACATCAAAAATTCAAAAGCTATGAAAAATAAAATTAAAAGAAATATTAAGAATACTTATAAAAAGAGTGTTATACATTCTGAATAGCTACAATTCCTGTGTTTAATACTTCCAGAAACATGAGTATTATATTGTTAAGCCCGGGTGCGGAGTTTGGCAAAGTAATTAAACACGCTATTAGAAAGAACACTAAAAAGACATTATTCATTAGCCGTGCGCACACATGCGATTTTAAACGTTCACTGTCAACCGCACACTAACTATGTGTATCTTGTTATTTATGCGAGTTACTATATTGCAGTGATTCCTTAGTTATTTTCCCTCGCTTCGGATATAGTTATGGTATGTTTTAATAATTCTAATTATTGCTTTCACTTAATGATAAAACACTTTGCGAGCTAGTTCTTTCTTACATTGTGCGAGCTAGTTATGTTTGTCATAATATTTGCTTATTTAAACAAATATTGTGACAGCTTACTTTAACTGTAGAAAAAAAACCTTTCGGTTTTTATTTCATTCTCTGCTCATTGAAACGAGCTTTTCTCCGCTTGCAACACAAATTCGCATTTCTAATCGATATAAATTATACTCGCGCTTTTCCCCATTGCGATTTTCGTACAGTTGCATTGTTTTAATCGCGCACTTTATCTCTCGCACTTCACTCATTCTTAGACGCTGCATACAATGCGAATTTCTGGTTCGAGCGAGATACCACAATAAAACTGTAACTATTTTCCTAACAAGCGCTTAATAGTTCACTTCTAGGAAATGACTGGGTAAGTAATCTTAAAAAGTTTTAGATGCACAAATCTCGTACATTGATTATTAATATAATAATCATTTATTGACTATCTCTGGTAAAATGAACAAACTTAATTAATTGTTCCAATATGGAATTATTTGTTCTAATATGTTGATTAATTTAAACGGCTATAGCTCTTTTAATGACGAAATTGTTACGTATATTTGTGATGATTAGATAATTAGATAATTAATTCACATTTCAAAAAAAAAGCTTAAAAGAATAATTCGTGGGATATAACAAATAATTTTTTTTTTACAAAATAATGTTTTTCTGTGTATGTCTTTCTATAGTGCGTGTGTGCGGACGTACGCAAGTATGTGTATACATATATATATATAATATTTATATAAGCGTGTACGCGCGCGCCTGTCTGTGAGTGTTAGTGACTGCATGCGTGCAAGCGTGTATGCATGTGTGTGCGAGTGTGTGGTGTGTGTGTCTGTCATTGTGTGAGTGTCTGTGTGTGTATGTGTATATACATGTGTGTGTGTGAGTGTATGCATATGTGTGCGTGTGTATATGTGTGTGTACGTGTGTATGTGTGTGCGTGTGTATGTGTGTGCGTGTATGTGTGTGCCTGAAACTTCTTCAATCGTAAACCAAAAACAGTGCAAAATGTGACGTTTTTCCCTTAAATAAAGAATTATTTAATAAGAAAGTAATATTTCTTCTGTGAAAAAGAAATGCTCAACTCTGATAGCATAAAGCTCTCTGATACAGGTGGGCCTTTCGCAAGAATGCGGTCCTTCTGTTTCTGCTAGGTATCAGTCTCGCGTGGAGTACCGATGCGACGACAATTTCGAGCAAGAAGAAGGTGTGCGTGCTACGTGCTGGATCGGCCGGTCTGGCCTCCGTCAAGCAGACCGCGGACTACGCCGACGAGTTTGACGTTGTCGCGATCGAAAGGAACTCGGACGTCGGCGGACAATGGTTCTACACCGACAGCACGGACTTGGACGAGCATAACCTGCCGGTACACAGCAGCGTATATAAGTACCTGAGGTGTGGATTTTTTTAAATTAAATATTCTAGGAGAAATTTTACATATTGGAAGTTAGAATCTTGAATACTTTACTGGCACACAGTAGGAACAAACCGCTTGTTGTGGTGAAGAAATCATAAAACTCAATAATAACTCAACATATAGTAAATAATTATTTTATGTGCACGAAATAAGAGAGATTATTAAAAATAGGATACTCGCGGGCAATGCTGTGCTGTGAGTAAACTATTAAATACGCTATTGTTATCAAAGAATGTCAAAATAAGAATTTACAAAATAATAACTATGCCTGTAATTACGGATGCGAAACGTGGGCACTAGCTAAAAATTAAGAAAACAGATTGAGAGTCAATTCTCCGAAAAATATATGGGACAAAAAAAGCGAGAAGTACACAGGTTATTATGGCCATGGCATATTGCTAAAATCAGAGACAAATGAACTGCTGCACGATCTATAACATGAAAACTAAAGGAAGACGACCCTTTAATACCTAGATGAAGGTGGGAAAAGTATGTCATGTCAAACATCGAAGAAAGTCTGTGGCAGGGCACTTTCCGGGTAGAGTCAGCACAAGATAGGGTTTATGCCAGTCTTAGAAAAATTAGGCGATAAACTTTTGAGTTCCGAATGCCAGTTAAAAAGATAATGTGGAACAGGATGAGATTATAGATAATTTTTGTGTTATTATTCGAAAAATATTAAGGGACTGGCGTGGGTTAAACCCAAAAAAAGACTCTCTTTTTACGAGTCCAGAAAACTTGTTTATTAAAGGAACTTTGATCCTCACACGATTCGGGGTGACACGATGAACAAAAAATTTTGATTTGACGGTTATTCGACTTCCTTTGATATGTATTACAAAAAGAGCGGAGCACTTTTTCGTTAAAACTTTTTTTATTATTTTTTTTAGAGATCCAATCAATTTTATTAAAAAAAATTTTTAATATTTTTTAAAAAAAGTAATAAAAGAAATATTAACGAAAAAGTGCTCCGCTCTCTTTGTAATACATGTCAAAATAAATCGAATAACCGTCGAAAAAAGAAATTTCGTTCACCATGTAACCTTGAATCGTGTGCAGATCAAAGTTCCTTTAATATATATGCTATGAAAAACAGTGATTTATTGTGACATGTTGGGTCACGATACTGAAGTTTTACAACGGTAAAATTTAAGATATTATTGTGATTTAGTAACATAAAAATTTTCAGAATGATTGCTTTTAAACATAAAAAGTTTTCTGAACTTGTAGAAAAAAAGTCTTTTTTTTTGTTTAACCCAGCCTGCCCCCTTAAAAGAATAAGGTTGATTCTAATTTTAGTTTTTCATTAATGGTGCTGTTTTATAATTAAAATTATTTTCGTTTATATATATATATATATATATATATATATATATATATATATATATATATATATATATATATATATATATATATATATATATATATATATATATATATATATATATATATATATATATATATATATATATATTATTTATGTTTAAAAAACTAATATTCCGAAAGAAGTTATGACTTATCCGGATTACCGAAACTTCAAAGGAGAGGAGCGCAGTTCTGTATCCCACAGAACTGTTTGGGCATACTTAAGGAACTTCACCGATCACTTCAATCTCCGTCAATATATCCAGGTAAAATTTTTAAATACCGTTTATAAAAAAATGAAAAATGTTTTTATTTACTTTTATGTATTACTTATAAACTTAATATATTGCACTTTGAAACCTATTGTATAAAATATAAATTTCAAGTATTATTTTTATGAGATTTTTTTAAAATTTTAAAAATTTTTAAAGTTTTTTACTTGAAAATTGGTAAATATTTACTATTTGAAATAGTGAGTGAAGTTTTTACTAATTGAAACAGTTGGTATTTTCCACAACTTCAACTCTAAAGAGAACTGAAATAATGTTATACTTGTTAAAATTTATTTCTTATCAATTTATTTGATTAGTTCAATACTTTGGTCGAAAAAGTGACCCCGATAGTGGGTGATGGTGACGGGCGAACCACATATTGGCAACTCGAAACAAGAAATCTGAACACTAACGAAACCTCCAAGACTATATGCGATACCGCTATGATCTGTAATGGGTATGTAAATACTTTTTAGATATTACTTATGATAATAAAATATGATCATAACTGGATCAGGCCCAAATCGAATTTTATTTAAGATGTTCCAAAGGAAAAAGTATAATATTTTCAACAATCAGATTTTCAATAAACATTTACTAATTGTTTCGGTAGCAAAATTTTATTAAGTTACTTTTTTAACGAAAAAATATTCCAATCGCATACTTATCGTATATATAACTAAGTACTCGTACATACAAAAATTGAAGGATCCTTTCGTATTTAAAATGTTTTGCGTAGTATATTGTAACAAACTGTTGCAACGCCGTTACCCTAAGCGGGTCCTGGGCGTAGTCGTCCAGAGCGGACGGGTGGGTGCCTATCACCACTACACAGCGCGTCCTCAGGTTGCGGATAGAGGAACGACCCCTGAGAAAGAGGTTAGCTGCGAATAAAGCGAATAAGCAGTCGCGGACAGCCGATAGGCCCAGGCGTGGGTGTGATGAGCCCGCACTGGCGAACGCATTCATCTAGAAACACTACGCAAGCACCGCAACAACTACAAACACTATACAAAATCTCCTATCTTACTTTCTTCTTCTACCTTACTCTGTAATCTATCTCTTTTACCACACATTTCAAACAAAAAATGGGCCAAAAATCCTGCTGTCGTGGAGGATGCGGGAGCGATGACAACTGCCCTGAGAGGGGATGTGTAGAATGATTCGCCACCTGGTCTTACATGGCAACGAAGCCAGCGAAGGCGCGCTGCCTTGCAGGGGGGCGTTAGGATATGAGAATGAAACCGAGTGTGTCTGACGACGAGTTGACTGTGTCCTCGCCAAAGTCAGAAAGCTCTCATACTTAGTTCTAGGGAGGTATGAGGGTTATCACCCCTAGACGGATGGACTCACCTGCGATCGGAACAGGATCCAAAACGCGCGGGTTTAACTTACTATCATGGCTCAAAGAAAACAAAACCAAACCAAAACGAAAAGAAACTTGAGGGTGGGAACCTGGAATGTACGCAGTCTACACAGAGCAGGCGCGTTCCGGGAAATCATAAATGAAACTGAGAGGTACAATTTAGATTTGGTAGCAATACAAGAAACCCGATGGAAAGATAACGCGATGCTAGGATCCGGTAACTTCACCTTTTTATATGGGGGCGCGAGCGGGCATTCTCTAGGCACCGGATTTCTTGTTAACAAAAGCATCATACATTCCGTTAAAAGTTGCAATTTCGTGAATGACCGACTCTCGTATATCATCATCGACGGAGCGTGGTATAATTACGTGGTTATTAACGTCCACTGTCCCACGGAGGACAAAGAGGAACAAGTCAAAAATCTTTATTATGAAACTTTAGAGCAATTAATCGACCAATTCGCGTCTTACGACACCAAAATAGTAGTGGGGGATTTCAATGCTAAAATAGGGAGAGAGGAAATGTTTAGGCCCACCATAGGCAAAGAAAGTCTGCACGAAACCAGCAACGATAACGGTATTATGGTCATAAATTTCGCGGCCGCAAAAGATCTTATAGTCAAGACCACGTGCTTCAAGCACAAGGATATACACAAGGCAACATGGACATCGCCGGATGGGGCCACGCACAATCAAATCGATCATTTTCTTATTGATAAGAGGCGCCACACGAATGTACTCGACGTAAGGACCTATAGGGGGGCGGATTGCGACTCAGATCATTATCTAGTAGTGGCCAAATTAAGAGCCAGATTAGTAGCCGGTCAAAATAGTAAGCGAGCGAACAAAGTAGAAACCTTTGATATTGGAAAACTACGAAGCGGGGTAGAGCGAATCAAGTACCAAGTAGACGTTAGCAACCGATTTCAGGTGCTCGAGGAAACGGATGAACAGACGGGAGTAGATGACGATCCGAACAGGTTATGGGGGGCTATCGAAAAAGCTATAAAAGGGGCCGCGAACAAAGTACTGGGTAAGAAAAAAAGGCCGAAGAGCAAACCATGGTTTGACGAAGAGTGCGAACTCTGGTTTGAAAGGCGCAAGAAGGCTAAATTAGATAGTGTACACAATGAAAGCGGTAGGGCCGTAGAAGAATATCATGAAATAAGAAAGCAAGTGCGTGTGATTTACAGAAACAAGAAGCGCGAGTATCAGAAAAATGAAATTAGAAAAATAGAAACTAATAGTAGGGAACATAACCCGCGCGAAATGTACAAATGAATAAATGCTATTAGGAAGGGTTTTCAGAGTAGATCGCAGTTAATGAAAGATAAGGACGGAAACCTCGTGACAAGCGAAAATGAACTATTGAAATTATGGAAAGATTATTTCGATAAGTTATTAAACGTGCATGAAAACTCCGAGGAAATGGGAGACGAAATCCACACTGCTGAACTCCATATGGATGAAACGACCTACAAAGAAGTAGAGGCCGCGATCAAAAAGCTAAAGAACAATAAGGCCGCAGGAAACGATTCTATACCAGCTGAACTACTTAAATATGGAGGCACCGCGCTTACATCTAAAATTTTTTATCTAGTATGTGCTATTTGGAGAAATGAAACAATACCAGAAAATTGGAAAGAATCCATCATCATACCGATCTTCAAAACGGGAGATAAAACAGACTGCAATAACTACCGGGGAATCTCACTTTTAGCTACCTGCTACAAAGTTCTGTCAAACGTAATACAGGCCAGACTCACACCATTCGCGGAAGATATAATAGGAGATTATCAGTGTGGATTCCGGCGCAACAGGTCAACGAGCGATCAAATGTTTACCATAAGACAATTATTAGAGAAAAAGTGGGAATATTGCGAAACTATACACCAGCTATTTGTGGACTTTAAGAAAGCGTACGACTCTGTCAAACGAAGCAAAATGTATGAAATCCTAGTGCTCCTTGGCGTACCAAAAAAACTCGTAAAATTAATTCAAATATGTCTGAACGGAAGCACTGGAAAGGTCCAAGTAGGCGGTAATATATCCGAATCGTTCATGATACGCGACGGTTTGAAGCAAGGTGACGGGCTTTCAACGGTACTCTTTAACCTGACGCTAGAGCATGTTGTTAGAAAAATGCAGGCTAGCGAGCTAGGCGCAACACTCAACGGAACAACGCAAATTTTAGGCTATGCGGATGACTTGGATATAGTGGGAGATAATGGTGAAACGGTGGCGAGAAATGCGGAAATCCTTATAAATGCGGCTAAAAACACGGGGTTAGAAGTGAGCGAATCGAAAACGAAATATATGATCATGGAGAAACTGGGCATTCGCGAAGCAGAGGGGGATCTCAGAGTCGGAAATTTCACTTTTGAAAAGGTTAGCGAATTCAGATATTTAGGTACAACTATAAATGATCGAAACGAAATTAAAGCCGAGATTAATAAGAGACTTCATTCGGGTAATGCCTGCTTCTACGCTGTGAACAGATTACTTAAGTCAAAGCTACTGTCGAAAAATGTCAAAATAAGGATATATAGGACTATAATAATGCCGGTAATCTTGTATGGGTGCGAAACCTGGGCGCTCACTAAAGCGGAAGAAAATCGTTTTAGGGTATTTGAAAATAAGGTTCTGCGGAAAATATACGGGCCAAAGAAAGATGAGGAAACTGGGGAGTGGAGGAAACTGCACAATGACGAGCTACATAATTTGTACGCGTCACCAAATATTAACAGAATAATAAAATCACGGAGACTAAGATGGGCAGGGCACGTGGCAAGAATGGGCGATGATCGTACAGCAGCGCGCATAATGAAAGAAAAACCGAAAGCAACGCGACCTCTTGGTAGACCTAGACGCAGATGGGAGG
The DNA here is from genome assembly GCA_949152435.1 of Gastracanthus pulcherrimus. Taxonomy (NCBI): domain Eukaryota; kingdom Metazoa; phylum Arthropoda; class Insecta; order Hymenoptera; family Pteromalidae; genus Gastracanthus; species Gastracanthus pulcherrimus. The sequence continues at coordinate 24,500,024 of OX424572.1, read as the reverse complement.
ATAACGTAAAATCAGACATAACTGAAATTGGGCGGGAAGGCGCGAAATGGATGGGGTTGGCACAAAATAGGGAAACGTGGAAGGCTTGCGTAGATGAGGCGATAAACTTTCGAGTTCGAAATGCCATTTAAAAAAAAAAAAAAATATTGTAACAAATTTACACTGTCTACCTATCCTCTAAAGTCCTCTAAATGTACTTGTATTCGTGTATCTGCCAGACACTATTTCAAACCAAGCATACCGAAGATACCGGGTATCGAGACTTTCCCCGGCAAAGTGATACACAGTCACGTGTACAGAAAACCCGAGGACTTCGCCAATCAAACCGTCATCATACTGGGTGCCGCTTCATCCGGTGTCGACATCAGCATCGAGATCAGCAAGCACACAGAAACGGTTTATCTAAGTCACAACCATGACAAGTGAGAATGAGTGTTTTTCAATTCTTTATTAAATTAGTATTCGAGCTACTTTAGCTTAAGAGGTAACAGACACCTTAAAAGTTAAACTTTTAATTAAAAAAGATTCATTAGAATTAACAAACAATTTTTATTTCAAATATGTAGTAACAATTTTGTCAATTGAAATATATTTTCTATGTGTATAATGAAGACTTTTGGCCACTTAGTGATGCTTAAATATGCCTATATTTTCATTAGGAACTCCCCAAGCTCATTCGATGATTTTTGTTGAATGACAAAATTTACTCGCCGTAAAGTATCTTGAGTAATTTTCATCCCATTAATTTAAAAATTTTCACACGTTTTCTACGTACATAATACAATTCTCCACAGTACTAAAATTATAAAGATTTACGAAATTCAAAACATGGAAATTACAGTTAGTGTTTGTAAAATTATCAAGATTTTAGTATTTATTCAACTTAAGTAAATTTAAATAAAATTTGTTTACATATTCTAATAATTTTTTTCAATTAAAATTTTATGGTGTATATTTAAATAAATGAATAGGGGAGAACGGGGTAATGCCGGTCACTGGCTAATTCCGGTCACCCTTATATTCAATAATCTAAACATTTATTATAGGTAATAATTCGAATAGTATATCAAACGCACCATAAAATGCCACTAACCTATTGTCCAAACAACCTTCTATTCAACTCTATTAAGGAATTATACACAATCAAAGCTTAGGCCTACATTTCTTATAAAAAATTTGGTCTGTAAAATAAGCTTTTATGCATATTATTTGTTATTTTATGCAGTTATTTTTTGCAACTTTATTAATTTAAACAATCTAAGAATACGAAGTAATGAAGAAAAAAGAATATAAACCAATTGCTTTTTTGTCATTTCAATTTAAATTACTAAGCAGAATTGGGGTAATACCGGTCACAATGTTATTTATATGACGCTCCCGAAAGTAAGGCTAAGAAAACGTCGCGCTGCGTTCTGAGGTAGGGTAACTTTGCTTAAGTGTTTTTGATTGAACAGTGGTTATGTGTTACCTATTTCTCTATGTAAGTGCGAATAATAACGCGACTGATCATATGAAGGTTTATATAACTGATTTAAAGAAATTTTTCACCTACAAAAGTAACTTTTTAATAGTGGCCGGAATTTTACCGAGGCTGACCGGTATTACCCTTTGATGTGAAGTAAATTCAGTCAAAATTCTTTTTTTTATTTCGTCTTATAGCTTCGATATCTTACATTTTTATATTAAACCAATATTAAATATTTAAAGGCAATGGTTTGAACTGACAGAATAATTATTTAAAGTTAATAAAAAACAATTTGGAAGTGGAAATAACAAGCACTTTTGCTTAGGTGACCGGCAATACCCCGTTCTCCCCTATCCATAAATAAAGATCGCGTAAAATGAAAATGCTATTATGTTGCGATACTACTTGATCACATGAATTTTCTCAATAATGCTTACATATTCTCAAACGTCATAAAAGTGAACATAATTCAAGAAATGCAAACTATCTTACGATAATCCCGCGTTATCCTCGCAGAATTGCAAGCGATCAGCTGCCATCTAACGTCGTGCAGGTGTCAGGTGTCTTAAGTGCAAATGGCAACACGCTGACGCTCAGGGACGGCTCGAACGTGACCGCCGACGCCTTCATCTTCTGCACTGGCTACCTCTTCAGCTATCCCTTTCTGAATGAAGCAAATAGCGGCGTACGCGTCGAGAAGAACCAAGTGGTACCGCTATACAAGGACGTCGTCAACATCGAGCACCCGTCCATGTCCTTTATAGGACTATCTCATCTCCCTCACCCCATGTTCTACGTTCAGGTGAGATGCGCTTACTCCTACAGAGAATAATGTCTAATAAAAATTATACCATAATTCACGATAAGAATTACTGTAATGATTACGATAAACCTGGGATACTCCAACTTTTTGGCGATTTTTACTCATGTATTGTTATACATTTTACTATACTGAATTATAAAATTAGCATGATGAATATGAGAAAAATTCTACTTCCTATAGTATTAATAATGTTGCTATAACAATTGGAAGAGAATACATATTTTTAAGAAATATTTTCTGTCCGCTACTCATATAGATGCTGGGAATTCTCGATTTTCATGCATTGAAAGAGGCCTTTTCAATGCACGTGTTATAAAAAATTATTTTTACAAGTTCAAAAACAATTAATTCAGTCGAACCCCGGCCATTATTACACCGATGGTTCAGCCACAAGGTTATTTCACTTGAAAGTTGTTTTGAAATATTAAATGACGGTGACAGGAACAAATAAAAAAATTAAATTAGGATTATTGATTTTCTGTCCCGAGCAGATCTACTCTATATATCTGGATCTCAATAACATCAAATTTCCACAAATTTTGCAACATATTTATATTTCCCGGTTCTATTCATCCAGCATTCGCCATATTTTGCCCTAACAAGCAGAGTCCACGATCTCTGGGAAACGATTTTTGACCTGGTACCTATAAATGAAGCCTAGCAGACGTAATCTTGTCCAATGGGCCCTTGCTCTCGAGATCTAAGGTATTGCACTTCAAGTATGCGTTATTTAAACAAATATATATATATATATATATATATATATATATATATATATATATATATATATATATATATATATATATATATATATATACCTCTTCTTCGTACAGCAACTCTGCAAGTTTTTAACCTAGAAAAATTGACGCCAAAGATAAAGAAAGTAGGTAAAAGTAGCTATAATTAAAGCTTTGTTTCGTATAAAAATATTATTCTGATGCAAAGTTATTAACAACTGAAGATAGAGACCGAAAAAGCATGAATATTCTATGAAATTTAACTCTTTTAAATTACATGATTTTCCATGCATTTTCAGTCTATATCTTTAGTTGTTACCCGGGTAAAAATGACTTCATGTAAGATCATATATACTTATATGTAAGACAATTATATACGAAAATATATATATATGATCATGTGTGTAAATATTAATCCATGTATGAGTATAATCAAATTATGGCAACATATAAGCACATATGAACGTTTATGGTCATGTATGCCCATATATGGCTTTGTACCATATATATACCGATATGGACATGGATATTCATTTGGATGTTCGAAAGGATCCATATATAGTCATATATAAGCTTGAACAGCCATATATAATCGTATATAGTCATATGTAGTAATACATTATTATATACGGTTATATATGGCATCTCATTTGGGCTTCATATAATGGTGTATAATCATATATGATCATATATGAGCATATATAAAATCAATTTTGTCAATTTTTGGATTTCATTTTTTTAATAAATATGCTTATCAGAAAATATTTTTAGAATCACAGTATCATAGCTTATTGTTAGTCCTTCAGTTTGAGTGTTCTCCGGATGATACTTCCAAAAATGGTAACTTTATCTTAGTTTAGTGCAGTTTTTAAGCTGTATATTGAAAAATCCACCCGAATAAATATTTTAAAGACATAAAACCGTAGATGATCGCATATATGTTCATATATGATCAGATATGTTCATGTATTGCCATAACTCGTTTATGGTCATATATGATTATACATGAAACGTTATATATGATCATATATGATCATATATGAGCCATTTTTACCCGGGTAAATCACTTTACGTCAGAATAATATTTTTATACGAAACAAATTTTAAATTATAGCTCTTTTTACCTACTTTCTTTATCTTGTACGTCAATTTTTCTAGCATAAAAACATTCAGAGATGCTGTAGGAAACTGAGGTACATTTTTTATTTAAAATAACGCAGATTTGAAGTAAAATACCTCACATCTCGGCTTTATTTTTAGGTACCAGAAACGACCTCCTAAACTTTTGGCTAAAATCGTTTCCCAGAGGTCGTGGTCACACCTTGTGAGTAAAGCTGAAGGTAACAGTGGCTGAGGTTTAACAAAACGACTGAAGTAACGATAGTCGGGATTCGACTATAATACAATGAGGGATATCCCTAACTTTTCTCAACGTTCTTCCTTAGACCAAATACTACGTATCGGTGCTGCGCGACAAGGCCCAGCTGCCGAGCCGGGAGGACATGTTGGCGGACTACAAGGTGCACGGAAAAGATTTCGCGCACAAAATTCTCGTCACGAACGACAAACCGTGGGCGTACTTCGACGAATTGGCCGAAGCGGGCGGCTTTGCAAAGCTGCCCATCTTCTACAGGCGTGGCTACACCGCTTGGTTCATGTACGAAAAAGACCACCTGCTTACCTACAAGAAAGCCAATTTGCGCGTGTTTAGCAACGATGAGGTCGAGCTGGTGCCTCCGGACGAGTCCGAGAACTGAGTATTCGCAGCAAGATGGCGTATTGAATTTTCCAGTTTTAATGGAAAATTTAAATTATGTACAAAGAAAGTAATTATAATCGAATTATGTATTTTTAAATTAATTTATTGTAAAAATAAAGAGAGTGTAATAAGGAAGATGAAGTAGTTTTCATTTGAACACTGTGACATGACGCCGTGGTCTCTCAGTCATCTCATGCAATCGTGATGTCACGTTCACGTGCAACCGAGTAGAAATGGGTTGGGGATAGGTGTGGGCCAATTCAGTATTTAATTCTTTAAGGAGATTTGAACTCAAATTCAAAGGGAACAAAATTTGTTAAAAATGTTAGATTCATCAGATATTTACTACAATAATAACATATTACGATTTCATGAAGTTTAGGAAGATTGTTTCGGAGATATTTGGTATCACAATTACATGCGTTCTTATGGAGGGAAGCATTTTTTCGTTGAAAATACTTACGTCTTAATCCATATCTCAACTCAAATCAAAGAAAAAGCTATAAAATTTTGAGACATTCTAGTTAAAGTCTTCAAGAAGGTACATGCAAATTTTTAGAACAATTAGGAATCCGGTTTTTGAGAAATAGCACATAATACAAATAAAAACACACACGCGCTAACCCAACTTTTTTGTAAATAAGCCGCTATTCTAATATTTTTTATATTTGTTAAATATTATCAAAATTTATCACATGCTTTAAGTATTATATATGAAATATAACCAATATTTTTTGTAAAATGTTTTACTAAAGTTTTATAAAAGTTTTACTAAAGTCTATTATTATTCATTTACGCGGTATGTTAAAGTTGAGAACAATTTCTTACACTGCTCGAGTTGAGCACAAAAGTCAAAAGTTTTCGAAAATTAATTTCATTCTCGTTTAAAATTCAAATAACAATAATTAAGTCTCATTAATTAATTACTGCATTTATTTTTCTATTTAGTTTTAACAATAGTAGTTCATAATCACAAATTTACTAATAAAAATAAGAATTTAAAAAGTAGCCTCAATAATACTTGTAGTTGGGACTGTATTGCCTGAACCTCCTTAAATACAAATACAAAATACATTCATTTAAAATATTTGTATTTTATAATACATGTATTTTTACAAAGTTTTATAATACTTCATTATAAAGTCGATCGAAAATCACTCTGACTGAGAGCGAAACTATTCTTGGATAACAGAGAATCATGCCGGATACGATTCTCTTACACCTGACGAATATCGCTCTTGCCTGGAAAAAGAACTATTTTTTCAGAAAGAGAATCGTGTCAGTCACCATTTATTTAGGGTCGATCAAAAAGCACTTAATTTTTTGCATATTTCGATAAAAACTGGTAAAATATGGTATACAGGGGTTGGATTTTGAGGTCGCTGATAAAAATCAAATGTCAAAATTTTAAAAAACTAAATAGTGGAAAAAGTAACACTACAGTGTTGATTCAATTTTATGCATATTTAGATAAAAATTGGTAAAATTTGGTATATAGGAGTTTTTAAGATCGCTGTTTATGAGTCAAATGTCTGAATTTCTAAAAACGAAATTGTGGAGCCAGTAACTTTCAAAAAAATTGTTTAGGGGGACATAAACACTCTAGCAGACTGATTTTTTAAAATACGCCATAAAAGTGGTTAGGCCTTCTTATTTTTTTAAAGAACTGTAAGAATAGCTGTATATGAGATGCTCTCGTTAAGAGTGATTCAGAAAAACTTTTGAAAGCATAACTCTCGGCAAGAACAATATGACAGAGGCAGTCATTAATATCGCTCTTATTCAAGGAATGATTCTTATAAAGAACTATTGTCTACTGAAAGCCAAGGAAATCGCTCTTTGTGGGAGCGTCCTTGCAAAGAGTGACTTGAAAACAACTCTTGAGAAAAATCTATTCTCATGAAAGAACCACCTTAAGAGGATGACTCTTGGAAACAATGATATAATAGAGTAATGCATATCGCTTTTTCAAAGAATGATTCTTTTCTCAGTCAACAAATGTACATAAACAAGTTAGAAAAACTTCAATACATGGCAATAAGAAAGTCGTTGGGATACCGTAACAGTACGCTTACTAATATTATGCTCGATGAATCAAAATTGACTTTATTAGAAGAAAGATCTACATTTCTCGGTAAATGTTTCATTAGTAAAACAATATCTAATCCCAATTAATTAGCTTATCAGAGTATTCGTAAATATTACACACTACTTAAAAAAAGTGTAAATAAGGCGAAAAAGAAAATAAACATTTTAAATCACTGCATCGAATACGTATTTGCAACCCAAAGTCAATTAAGCTCCACATACGATATATACCCTTATGCATACAAAACTCTATACATAACCATTCCAATAAATACAGGAATAGGCTCTAAATTAAAAAAAAAGTAGAAAATCCAAACATGTCATTAAATGCTTTTCTTGTGGACTAAAATGCGATAGCGGTATATACTGAAGGCAGTAAATCCTCTGAATTGTCTTCAGCTCACAATACTCACCCGCCTTCGGCTCGTGCTTACTCGCCTTCGACTCGTATCGCAAACCTCACACGCGGGCGAAAAAAACCTACTTTTCCCCCATGGTTCACAATATACTATTATATAACCTGAAGACAGTCATCTCATTTAAGTATAAAATTTCTTCAAAACTTCAAAAGAAATTGAATATTTTTATGTGTGATTATAACTATACATGTATTTAAGCTTTTATTTCATACTATGACCTGACTATTTTAAGTTCAATACTTTTAATTCTATTTATTAAGATTATGAACGTTTTTCCCCGAACTAAGAAGATTTCCGGGTCAAATCACTACATCGACAAAAGATTATGAACCAAGTCTATCGAAGCTCACTTGCTTTCTTTATTTTCTCTCACCTCTAGTTATGATATGTTTTAATAATTGTAATTACTGCATTCACTCAATGATAAAAAACTTCGCGAGCTAGCTCTTCCTTACAACGTGCGAGATAGTTATGTTCGTCACAATGTTTGTTTATTTAAACAAATATTGTGACAGCTTACATTAACTGTAAAAAGAAAAACTTTCGATTTTTCCTTCGTGCTCTGCTTATTGAAACGAGCTTTTCCCCACTTGCAACACATTTTCGCATTTCTGATCGATGTGAATTACGCTCGCGTTTTTCCCCATTGCGATTTTTCTAAGTCGCGATGTGTTTATCGCGCGCTTCATCACTCGCGCTTCACTCATTCTTAGACACTGCTCATAACGTCAATTTCTGCTTCGAGCGAGACGCCACAATAAATCTCTAACTATTTTCCTGACAAGCGCTAATAGTTCATTTCTTGAAAATGACTGGGTAAGTAATCTTAAAAAGTGTTACATGCACAAATCTGGCACTTTGTTTATTAATATAATAATTATTTATTGACTATCTCTGACAAAAAAAACTTAATTAATTGTTCCAATATGAAATTATTTGTTCTAAGATGTAGATTAATTTAAACGGCTATAGCTCTTTTAATAACAAGATTGTTACGTACGTTTATGATGATAAGTTAATTAGATAATAAATTCACATTTAAAAAAAAACTTAAAAATAATAATTCGTGGGGTATAACAAATAATTTTGTTTTGCAGAATAACGTTTTTCTGTGTATGTTTTTCTATACATATGCGCATGTGCGTGCGAGCGTTCGTGAGTGTGTGTGCGTGCAAGCTTGTTTGCATATATGTGCAAGTGTGTGGGTGTGGGTGTGTATGTGTGTACGGTTGCGTGTGTATGTGTGTGTATGAGTATGTATGTGTGTGCGTGTGTATGTATGTTCGTGTGTCTGAAACTTCTTTAATCATAAACCATAAACAGTGCAAAATGTGACGATTTTCCCTTAAATAAAGAATTATTTAATAAGAAAGTAATATTTCTTCTATGAAAAAAAATGCTCAACTCTGATATCAAAAAACTCTCTGATACAGGTGGACCTTCCGCAAGAATGCGCTCCTTCTGCTTCTGCTGGGTATCAGTTTCGCGTGGAGTACGGAGGCGGCGACAATTTCGACCAAGAAGAAGGTATGCGTGCTAGGTGCTGGATCGGCCGGTTTGGCCTCCATCAAGCAGGCCGCCGACTACACCGATGAGTTCGACGTCGTCGCATTCGAAAGGACCTCGGACGTCGGCGGACAATGGTTCTACACCGACAACACGGACTTGGACGAGCATAACCTGCCGGTACACAGCAGCGTATACAAGTACATGAGGTGTGGATTTTTTTAAATTAAATATTCTAGGAGAAATTATAAATATTGTAAATTAGAATCTGGAATACTTTACTGGCGCACAGTAGGAACAAACCGCTTTTTGTGGTGAAGAAATAGTAAAACCCAATAACTCAAAATATAGTAAACAATTATTTTATGTGCACGAAATAAGAGAGAATATTAAAAATAGGATACTCACGGGCAATGCAAGTTTCTGCGCTGTGAGTAAACTATTAAATACGCTATTGTTATCAAAGAATGTCAAAATAAGGATTTACGAAATGATAATTATTCCTGTAATTACGCGCGGATGCGAAACGTGGGCACTTGCTAAAAATGAAGAAAACAGATTCAGAGTAAATTCTCCGAAAAATATATGGGACGAAAGAAAAGAAAAAGTACACAGGTTATCATAGGCATGGTACGTTGCTAGAATCAGAGACAAACGAACCGCTTCACGATCTCTACCATGAAAACTAAAGGAAGACGACCCTTCAATAAGTAGACGAAGGTGGGAAAAGAATGTCATGTCAAACATCGAAGAAAGTCGGTGGCAGGGCACTTTCCGGATAAAGTCAGTACTAGATAGGGTTTATAGCAGCCTTGGGCCAATTAGGCAATGAACTTTCGAGGTCCGAATGTCAGTTAATTAAAATTATTTTCATAAATATATATATATATATATATATATATATATATATATATATATATATATATATATATATATATATATATATATATATATATGTATATTATTTGTGTTTAAAGAACTAATGTTCCGAAAGAAGTTATGACTTATTCGGATTACCGAAACTTCAAAGGAGAGGAGCGCAGCGCTGTATCTCACAGGACTGTTTGGGCATACTTGAGGAACTTCACCGATCACTTCAATCTCCGTCAATATATCCAGGTAAAATTTTTAAATCCCATTTATAAAAAAATGAAAAATGTTTTTGTTTATTTTTATCGATTGCTTATAAACTTAATATATGCACTTTGAAACACATTATAAAAAATATAAATTTCAAGTATTATTATTTTTATGAGATTTTTTAAAATTTATAATAGCGTCTACATAAGCATAGAATTTTTTACTTACTTATTGAAGTTACAATAGTGAAAAATATACCGCTGTTTTATTTCTTAAAGTTTTTTACTTGTAAATTGGTAAATATTTACTATTTGAAATAGTGAGTGAAGTTTTTACTAATTGAAACAGTTAGTGCTTTTCACTACTTCAACTCTAAAGAGAACTGAAACAATGTTATACTTGTTAAAATTTATTTCTTATCAATTTATTTGATTAGTTCAATACTTTGGTCGAAAAAGTGACCCCGATAGTGGGTGATGGTGACTGGCGAACCACAACTTGGCAACTCGAAACAAGAAATCTGAACACTAACGAAACCTCCAAGACTATATGCAATGCCGCTATGATCTGTAATGGGTATGTAAATACTTTTCAGATATTATTTATGAAAAAAGACTTTATGTTAACTTATGATAATAAAATATGATCATAACTTAAGATGTTCCAAAATAAAAAGTACAATATTTTTAACAATCACATTTTCAATAAACATTTTGTAATTACTTCGGTAGCGAAATTGTATAAGAAGCATATGAACGTTATTTTTTCTCTGATTTATTTTAGTTACTTTCTTAAAGAACAAATATTACTATCGCATACCTATCGCATACCTTAGATTTAATGAAAGTACATACAAAAATTTAAGAATCATTTTGTGTTTAAAATGTATTGCGTAGTATACTGTGACACATTTATCCAGTCTTCCAACCCTTTAAAGTCCTCTAAATTTACTCAAATACGTGTATTTGCCAGACACTATTCCAAACCGAGCATACCGAAGATACCGGGTATCGAGACTTTCCCCGGCAAAGTGATACACAGTCACGTCTACAGAAAGCCCGAGGATTTCGCCAATCAAACCGTCATCATACTGGGTGCTTCTTCATCCGGCGTCGACATCAGCATCGAGATCAGCAAGCACACAGATACAGTTTATCTAAGTCACAATCATGACAAGTGAGAATAAGTGTTTTTAAATTCTTTATTAAATTATTATTCAAGCTATTTTAGCTTAAGAGGTAACATACACCTTTAAAGTTAAACTTTTAATTGAAAGAAATTCATTAGAATTAACAAACAATTTTTATTTCAAATATGTAGTAACAGCTTTGTCAATTAAAATGTGTTTTCTATGTGTATAATGAAGACTTTTTACCCCTTACGATGATGCTTAAATATACCTATATTATCATTAGGATTTCTCCAAGCTCATTCGATGATTTTTGTTGAATGACAACATTCACTCGCCGTAAAGTATCTTTAGTCATTTTCATCCCATTAACCTTAAAATTTTGCACACATTTTCTACATACCTAATACAATTCTCCACGCTACCAAAATTATAAAGATTTACAAAATTCAAAACATGGAAATTAAAATGAATGTTTGTAAAATTATCAAGATTTTAGTATTTATTTAACTTAAGTAAATTTAAATAAAATTTGTTTACATATTCTAATAATTTTTTTTTCAATCAAAATATTAAGGTATATATTTAAATAAATGAATATCCGTAAATAAAGATCGCGTAAAACGAAAATGCTATTAGGTAGCGATACTACGTGATCGAATGAATTTTCTCAAAAATGCTTACATATTCTCAAACATCATAAAAGTAAACATAATTCAAGCAGTGCAAACTATCTTACAAAAGTCCCGCATTATCCTCACAGAATTGCAAGCGATCAGCTGCCATCTAACGTCGTGCAAGTGTCAGGCGTCTTGAGTGCAAATGGCAACATGCTGATGCTGAGAGACGGCTCGAACGTCACCGCCGACGCCTTCATCTTCTGCACCGGCTACCTCTTCAGCTATCCCTTTCTGAATGAAGCAAATAGCGGCGTACGCGTCGACAAGAACCAAGTAGTGCCGCTATACAAGGACGTTGTTAACATTGAGCACCCGTCAATGTCCTTTATAGGCCTATCTCATCTCCCTAACCCCATGTTCTACGTTCAGGTGAGATGCGTTTACTCGTACAGAGAGAAATGTCTAATAAAAATTATACCGGAATTCGCGATAAGAATTACTATGAAAATTATACCGGAATTCACGATAATGATTACGATGAACCTGGGACACTCCGACTTTCCGACGATTTTTACCGACGTTTTGTTATAAAATTTACCACACTGAATGATAACATTACATAGATTTGAGAAAAATCCCTATTCTACTCTCTATATTAATGATGTTGCTATAACAATTGGAAGAGAATCCATATTTTCACGAGATTTTAATTAATTTTCTCTAAAGTTCATAATATAGAAAATTTTCACTAGACATTGACTCCTCCTTCAGCGAAGGTCACTGTGTCAGGAGCGTAAAAAGTTCTCAACCGCTGAAGTTGAATGCAGTAGGTGACGTGCAGCTATGTTCAGTTATGTTCAGCTCTGAAAATAACTGCACGGAAAATTCAATCGTTACAGTCAACCTTTAGAGTACCGGAAAGTATTACAGTTTTTGTTCAATCTACAGTATTTATGGGTTATCAGGGTCGCTGATTACGTGAATTGTAAGTGGAATGAGAATATACGAGTATTCTTTAAAAATGGGAAAACCTAGCATTTTCTTTGCCCTTCCGGACCGGAAAGCCACTATAGTAGCTCGACCCATGATCGACATTTCACACATGGTCAATCGATGATATAAGATACCTTTTATTATGCATTATCTTAGAGGAATCACGTACCCCAAATGTCGGTTCTCTAAAGGTTAACATTATTTACTTGAGTCATAGTCGGGTGAAAATTCCCGTGATTTCATTTTCTCCTAAGAATTATTTTGTCAAGTACAAAAACAATTAAATTAATTAATTACGACGCAGATGTCGTTCGATACTTACGACAGTGCCGTATACCGTTGAAGAGGGTGACGCACAAGCTTTGACGTATGTCGCAAGCAATGGTTACAAAGTTTACGCACTATAAATGTTACAATTACTTCTAAATCTGCATTTGTAATAATCAATTAAAAATCTTTGCAACACTGTCGATGACATTCTGATGACTGTCGTAGTAGCGTACGACATCTAAGTCAGTTCTTGTGCTACGGCCCTAACCCAGGCCATCGTTATACTGAGCAGCTCAGCCATTGTTATCTGTCACGTGACGCGCTCTCGACCAATCATAAATCAGGAGACGATTGACGAGCAATGTGCGCATGTGCAAAATGTAACAATGGCTGAATTCAAGCTGGTAACAATGGCTGAGGTTTAACAAATCGCCTGAAGTGACAATAGTCGGGATTTGACTATAATACAATGATGGATGATATCCCTAACGTTTCTCAACATTCTTACGTAGGCCAAATACTACGTGTCGGTGCTGCGCGGCAAGGCCCAGCTGCCAAGCCGGGAGGACATGTTGGCGGACTACAGGGTGCACGGCGAAGACTTCACGCAAGACGTTCCCGTTAGGAACGACAAGCCGTGGGCGTACTTCGACGAGTTGGCAGAAGCGGGCGGCTTCGAGAAGCTGCCCATTTTCTACAGGCGTGGCTACACCGTTTGGTTCGCGTACGAAAATAACCACCAGCTTACCTACAAGAAAGCCAATCTGCGAGTGTTTAGCAACGACGAGGTCGAGCTGGTGCCTCCGAACTAATCCGAGAACTGAGTATTCGAAGCAAGAAGGGGTATTGAATTTTCCAGTTTTAATGGAAAATTTAGATTATGTACAAAGAAAGTAATTATAATGTAATTATGTATTTTTAAATTAATTTATTGTAAAAATAAAGAGATTGTAATAAGAAAGATGAAGTATTTCACGAAAAACAATGAGTTCCCGACTCTGCCAACAGGTACGGGCATTACGATGCCTCATTTAAGTACTGCTTCTACTACATCGAATCAAGAAAAAATCAAGGTCAGTTCAACTCAACGCGAAAACAATGTTAAACTCATGTTGAACTCAGATTTTTAAAATTGAAAATGGCGGATCCAAGATGGCGGCCAAAAATTGTAATATCACTGTATTTCGCTAAAAATTCTTATACAGGAGTTTTCGGGGTCGCGGATTATGAATCTAAACTCAGATTTTGGAAATTCAAAATAGCGGATCCAAGATGGTGGCCAAGACGTTCCCGTTAGGAACGACAAATATTACTGGATTTCGCTAGAAACTGTATATATGGGTTTTCTGGGTGGCTGATTACGAAGCTGAACTCAAATTTTGAAAATTGAAAATGGCTGATCCAAGATGGCGGTCAAAAATTGACATATTACTGGATTTAAAATTATTTACGTTTTGTGTACAGTTTATCAATCAATAATTTTGAAGATCTTTCATTGTATGCAAATGAAGCGTAAGAATTGTAACTTTTTGTAATATGAAAAATATTAATAGCAAAATAGTTAAAAATTTGTCTTTGATTATTTGTTTAACTTTACCTTCCTTTTGTAGTGAATAAAGGTTTGTTTGCTCAACAATTAAATCTAATAGATCATTAGGAAACAAACAAAAATATAACCAAATGTGTGGTTACATTTTCCGGAATATTTGAACCCAAAGTTTTAGTGAATGGAAAATAATCTCTGGTTTTTCCACTCTTCGACCACTTATCAATATCAATCAACTCTCTAGAATCATTCTCATCAGAACACTCCGAGTCGGAATCACCTTCACCTTTTACACTTTCGGAATCATCTGCAACATCAGAATCACATAACTCATCAATAGATTCACAGTCACTAGTAATATCAGCGATTTCATCCATACTTGAAAAATTTATTGCAAGATTGTTTCTTTTGTACCAAGATATAAAACAAAAGTGAATATTAGTTGTGAAAACATTTTTATTTCTTCATTTAATTGTCTTACCTAGATCAATTAGAGTTAAGGTGATCTGAAAAAGCTATCAGTAAGCCAAACAGGCCAACATCTACATCAGATAAAATATTATTTATTGATAATTATCCCAAAATAATGCAGGTGATTTGGCGCTCCGCCGCTAGGTGGCAACTGAATTTTCGTGTCTATAATCAAATTATAAACTTTTAGAGTATATATAGTATATATAGTATATATAGTATATACTGGGCATGATGCTCTACTTTGTGGGGTGATATTTATGTAATATGTAATAACAACTTTTCCGTGTTAGAGATCACGTTTGAGTGTCGGGCTAACGGAATAGTAAATAGAAACTTTTTTTGCTGATTCTTTGTGATAATCGCATAATTCTCCACCAGTCGTTTTCACAACTAATATTCACTTTTCTTTTATATCTTGGTACAAAAGAATCAATCTCGTAATAAAATTTTCAAGTATGGATGAAATCGCTGATATTCCTAGTGACTCTGAATCTATTGATGGGTTATGTAATTCTGATGTTGAAGATGATTCCGAAAATGTAGTAGGTGAAGGTGATTCCGACTCGGAGTGTTCTGATGAGAATGATT
The DNA here is from genome assembly GCA_949152435.1 of Gastracanthus pulcherrimus. Taxonomy (NCBI): domain Eukaryota; kingdom Metazoa; phylum Arthropoda; class Insecta; order Hymenoptera; family Pteromalidae; genus Gastracanthus; species Gastracanthus pulcherrimus. The sequence continues at coordinate 24,484,527 of OX424572.1, read as the reverse complement.
CTAGAGAGTTTATTGATATTGATAAGTGGACGAAAAGTGGAAAAACCAGAGATGATATTCCACTCACTGAAACTTTCTGTCTAAATATTCCTGACAATTTAACCACACATATGGATAAATTTTTATGTTTGTTTCCTAATTATCTATTAGATTTAATTGTAGAGCAAACGAACCTTTATTCACTACAAGTGAAAAGTAAAGCTAAACCAATAACCAAAGACAAATTATTAACTTTATGTGCTATTAATATTTTGATGGGAGTTAAAAAATCCCCTTCTTACCGTAATTTTTGGTCATTAGACCCGAAATTGAACGATTCGTACGTAAGAAAACAGATGACGGTAAATCGTTTCGGTTTTTTCCTGAACCATTTACTCTTGTCCGACAATAGTCAGGAACCGAAAAAAGAGAATAATAATTATGATAAATTATACAAACTGAGACCATTATTAGATAAAGTAACGGAAACTTATAAAAACTGCTGGAACCCGAGTGAAAATCAATCTGTTGACGAGTCTACGATAAAGTTCAAAGGCCGCAGTAGTATGAAACAATACATGCCAAACAAGCTCATAAAACACAGATATAAAATTTGCGAGCGCGCAGACTCATCATGATACATATGCGAGTTTCAGATATATACGGGTAAAGCTGAAAGTGCTGAAAAATAATTAAGTGCATGTGTTGTAAAGGATTTGACGCGTAACTTAATGGGAAAAAATCACCATGTATTTTTTGACAATTAGTTTACTGGTCTTGATCTTATGAAAGATTTGAAAAAAGATAAAATCTTCGCTTGTGGAACAGTTCGTAGTAACAGAAAAGGTTTACCGAAAAGTGAGATTCCTGATTAAAAAAATGGATCCTAGGCAATATAAATACCGTACTTATAATGATGGAATTAGTTGGATCAAATGGATGGATAAAAAAAGCTGTTTTCTTTTTATCCAACTATCATGATCCTTGCGAAGTTACTGTTACAAATAGGACACAAAAAGATGGGGTATGTTGATAGATCCGACCACCTTGTATCAACTTACAAAATTGATAAAAAGTCTAAAAAATGGTAGCACCGCATATTCTGGAATTTTGTAGATTTATTTATAATAAATGCGTTAATTATTCACAATACAAAAAATTTGGAACATAGTATGAAATCAATAAACTTCAGATTACTTTTGGTTGATTAACTAGCAGACGAACGTTTGCGGCTCCAAAAACCCCTATAAACGAATTTTTAACGAAATACAATCATATTACAATTATTGGCCGCCATCTTGAATCCGCTATTTTGAATTTTTTAAATCTGAGTTCAGATTCGCAATCCGCGACTCCGAAAACCCCTGTATACGAATTTTTAGCGAACTACAGTGATATTACAAGTTTTGCCACCATCTTGGAGCCGCCATTTTGAATTTTCAAAATCTGAGTTCAGATTCGTAATCAGCGAGCCCGAAAACCCTTGTATACTTATTTTCATGAAAAACCGTTCATTTGAAAAATGTGTGCCGCAAAGGATTAAGAAAACGTCCGCTCAAGGGTCGTGAGTTCGAATCCACATCAATCCGAATTTTTCGGGGACATTTTAAGAAATGTATTTCCGGGTTTTTCGGTGTAATGCCCGTATATGTAATTACAAAAAAATAAATATCCAATTCCTTACGATACATTCCGATAATTTGTAGATAATACCCGCGGTAATTTTAATATCAACGAAACTACGCGACTGTACACTAGCGATCTAACGACTTTAACAACAACGCTTACAGATTCGTATGAGTACTTACAGGACCGTAGTATCAAAAGTCGAATTACACGAATTAGAAATGACGAAGGCATGGCAGGTTTTGTACGTGATGATTATTACAATACTGATGATAGTAACATTTTCAGATCAGAGAAATAACTAACTAAACTTATGAACTATTTTTTATATATTTTTGATCTTAGGTATTCAAAATGAATCAAAGTGAATCACTCAATAATTGTACATTAAGACTATTATTTTGGAATGCTAGAAGTTTGACAAAACGAAAAAAAGAGCCATACACTTATGCAAATACAACGGGACACCATTGTTGAAAAGGCTAGTAAATCGACACATTGTATTTTATTAGGGCACTTTAACTCCCCCAATAAATTTTGGAATTGTGGTAAAAATGATTTAAACAGGAATAATAATAATGATGATGATAATGATGATAATAATAATAATAATAATAATAATAATAATTTTTTTTTCGAGGGCATGTAGGAAATGCCATCTAAGGCACACCCGACTAGGTCCGGAAAAATAAAATAAACAAAAACGCGAAAAAACTACACAGCCGTTACATCGCGAACCGACCCACTAAAACTTACCACCATTTCCTCTTCTGGCTGAACCCACCCTGGTACCGTTTATCACATTACCTCAGGATGGGGTCATTCTTGCATCGTCTCGACAACCGCTGCTGCCTTGACCTGAAACAAATTTAAAATTCATAATTTTAAATCCCCCGAGGGGACGTCAGATCTAACCCGTCTCGTTTATACGCGTATTTGAACAGGCGCATTCATCTCCGTACGGAAAGGAGAAGTATATATAATAATAACAATAATGATGATAATAATAATAATAATAATAATAATAATAATAATAATAATAATAATAATAATGATAATGATAATGATAATGATAATGATAATGATAATGATAATGATAATGATAATGATAATGATAATGATAATCATAATGATAATGATAATGATAATGATAATGATAATGATAATGATAATGATAATGATAATACAGACACTAAAACGTATGTTAACTTTCATAATGACAAGAAATCTAAAGTAAATGTCATAATTAATGATGATACTCTAGGCTCTAATCATTATTCTATCTATGTTAACATGGAGCTAAATAAAATAGCTATACAAAACAATCATTCAAATTAAAATCATTAATCATTAAAAATATTAATTCTGCTTCAGGCATCGACGGAGTAGATAATGAGGTAATAATTAAACTCCCTATGAAATATCACTTGTTACTTCTTGATATTTGCAATGAAATGTTTTTAACTAATAGTTATCTCAGCGACTGGAAAAAATCTTTCAGTATTTTTATTAATAAACCTAACAGGGATAGTATTAGCTAGATCTCTCTTACATCGTGCCTTTGGAAATTGTTTGAGACACTTGTTAAGAATAGACTGCTATGGTGGTGTGAGAATAATAAATTGATACCCAGCAATCAATCCGATTTTAGGAAAGGTCGTTCTTGCGCAGACAACATTACTAATTTGGCGACAGAGATTAATTCAGCTTTTTTCAAGCGCAAAAATTTATTAGCAGCCTTTGTAGAGGTTCGCGGAGAGTTTAATAACGTTAATTGTGAAATATTATTAAAAAAAGCTTTCGGAAATCGGATGCTCCTCGAATTTAATCAATTTGTCAAACTCTTAATAATTCTAGAACAAAGGTATTTTTATTACATATGCACAAACAGTTAAATCGAAGACGTATTGTAACAATTAATCGATGTAGAAGCGGTCACTATAATTTTGCTGCTTCATTGGCTAGAGTAAGAATAATTAGAAACGCCTTGTAAACTGTAATATTGCGGATCAAGACTTAAACCATGTTCTATGGCAATGCCTTCTACATGAAGCAGCAAGAATATAGTTGCTCAAAATCCTACAATTAATTCAATTTTATCTACCACTTAGCGTGGATATGATCATTTCGCAACCACACTTAGCCACTTATAAGTTAATATGTAAATTTTTTGAAAAATGTGATTTATATGTATGAACAGCCAGAATTATAATCATTAAGAAAAGGTAAATAATCAACATATATATATATATATATATATATATATATATATATATATATATATATATATATATATATATATATATATATATATATATATATATATATATTATTATAAATGTACAATGATAAATATGTATATGTAAACTGTAAATAAGCATGTATACTAAATAAGTCTATGTAAGACTTGAAAGCTTAATAAAAAAAACATGAATTTAAAATATTATTTTAAAATACTATTTTTAAATATATATTTTAAAATACTGTATTTTACATACATTCCTTTAAATACAGTATTTAAAATACTAATATTTGAAAAATTGGCAACCATATTAATATTTAAATACAAGTATTTAAAATACTACCCAGCCCTGTTTATGAGGGCACAGTGTGCAATAACAAGTCATTAAACAACTAATATGTTAATGCAAAACATAGATGACTCAACATAGATTTATTACTATTGTAATAAACGTGTTTATGTCATTTAAGAATGATATCAAATTTTGCGCTGGGGTGGTATGAACGTAAAAAAATCAAGTATATATATAAATTGTAAGAAGACCTATACTATACTGTTACTTTAGAAAAATAAATAAATTAAAGAAAGAATATAATTCACTTATTAAAAATGATTTGGTAAGTGATATTAAAAAGTTTTATATTAATAAATTTGGCATTTTATTTATATGGCACGTAGCTTCCTCATACTTAATGAGTTGTCCCGAAATTAAATTATTTGTTCTAATATGTATATTAATTGTATATTAATTTAAACAGATCTCTTTTGATAACTTTATAATTAATTTGTTATATATATTGCACAATCTGTATCGAACAATTTTGAAAAAAAAAATCATTTTTGTCCCTGCACACCCCTACAAATTATTACACTTAATGTATAATTGAGAATTTTTTTATAAGAAATATATCTTTCTCCTATGACAAAAGAAAAGCTCAATTTCATTAGAAACAGCTCTTTCATACAGGTGGAGCTTTGGACAAAATGCATTCATTCTGCATCTGCTAGGAATCAGCCTCATATGGAGCTCGGAGGCAGTGATAGCCTCCGCCAAAAAGAAAGTGTGCGTGATCGGAGCTGGACCAGCCGGTTTGGCCTCCGTCAAGAGAGCCGCTGACCACGCCGACGAATTCGACGTTGTCGCGTTCGAAAGGAACTCTGACGTCGGCGGACAATGGCTGTACAGCAAGAGCAGCGATGTGGATGAGCATAACCTGCCGGTACACAGCAGCATGTACAAGTACATGAGGTGTGGATATTTTAAATATTTTAGGGAGAGTTTGAAATATTCTGAGGTTGAATCTTGAATTTCTGTTTAACGGCGGCATTTGGTAGCAAGTTGAAATATTTCGATTAAAAATATCTTTCAATCAATGATACGGCTAATGACCTAACACGGCGCATAGTGGGAATTAATCGCTTTTCTTGAAAAAAAAAAAAAAAAAAAACGTAGATCTCGAGATAGAAATGAGATAACTAAAATTTGTTTTATGTACAACGCAAAGCTGAGAACATAGGGAAACTATACTCGAAGTCCCATTTTGACGACTTAACTTCAAAAATGTGAAATGTTAAAAAAATGAAAAAATAAATCGAATGCACTTATACACTGAGAAAAAGGTTTCATTTTACCTAGCATGATTCATTAAGGTGATGCTAAAGCCACCTGTCACCAACAAATACGAGGATCCACTTTTCTCAGTTCATTTTCAATTTTGAGTAAATATCTCTATGGAAAGTTGTTGTTGCAACCAAAAAGAAAAACTTCTCATAGAGATATTTTCTTAAAATTGAAAAATTAATCAAAAAAATGGTTCCCCGTATTTACCAATAACATGGGGTTTAACATCACCTTAACATGAAGTCAACAGATTTGAAATATGAACTGAATATGCGTACCAGTTAGTAAAACTGGACTTTAAAAGTTTCTAACTTAACCTCACTTCTTGACAGTTGAACATACATATCTTAATAGATAAGGAATCTGGTTTTGAATGAAAAGAATATTTCAGAATATTTCTAATGAATCGATTCACTTATAGATAGGGACACTCATCTCTCAGTGTATAAAAACAGTAAGACATGTTGTAAATCTACAACAGTCAAAACATATCATTCCTACTTTTTGATGCTGAATACAAATTCTGTTCGTGCTTGAAGAACTAATATTCCAAAAGAAGCTATGACTTATCCCGATTACCAAAACTTTACCGGGGAAGAATGGAGCGCCGTATCCCACCGAACTATTTGTGCGTACTTAAGGAACTTCACCAATCATTTCAATCTCCGTCAATATATTCAGGTAAAATTTTTAAATCTAATTAAGGATTTGGATATATATGAGGCATAATTTGTCAACTGGACACCCCCTGCTCTCCAGAATTGTTTAAACTTTTAATAGTCCTTTGTGAAATACCTTTGTGTGAACATTTTTAGCCTGATACGCTCATTTATGTGATAATTTCTGTGATGAAACAAAAGTCCTACACGAAGTCATTGTATTCAGCCGCCATATTGTATCAGCCATGTTGAGAATCGAAAAATGCCACTTAGCTCCAGAAACTAGATGAAAAAACACAAATTTTGAGCCCTTGCTGGACTCTTAAAAGTTGAAACAATTCTGAAGAGCAGGAGATGTCCAGTCAACAAATTGTGCCCCATATATATATATATATATATATATATATATATATATATATATATATATATATATATATATATATATATATATATATATATATATATATATATATATATATATATATATATTATCCATATATAGCAAAATTGAAAAATCGATTTTTTGTAATTTTTGACAATTATCGAATAAATCACACCCTTACGATGGGTTCACACCGATTTTTTAACAAAAACTCGAAATGAAAATTATGACACTTTTTGAAGCTCTACATTTGTAAGAACATTTTGGGACCTGATAGAATAACAAAATTTCATAATCAACAAAGTTATAACCATTCAAAGAAAATAATTAACATTGCTTCTTATGTAGAACTGAATATTTAAATGCGTGTTTATCGAAACTTATTTTTCTAACTTCTAAAAGTTACTCGCGCATTTAGAGTCGATGAATTTTTAAATAAAATTCTGGGCGTTTGACGATTTTGAAAAAGTCAGTTTAGACCCACCTTTACGAAAAGAATAAACTCAAGATATTATTCTTTATAAAAGATATATATAGAAAATTTTTGTATGTATGTACGTATGTCCCCCCGGTATCTAAGAAAATACTTGACTAATAGAGCAGATATTTTAAACATGTCCTAATTATGGACACCATGTATATGTCTTAATTACCAACACCCTGTATATGTCCCAATTAACTACAACCTGTATATGTGCTAATCACTGAGACCCTGTACAGGTTCTAATCATCGACACCTTGTATATGTCCCCATTATCGAAACCATGCATATATCCTAAAAACCAACACCTCTATATGTTCCATTTATCGACACTAGTTATTTAATTTGTGATTTACGGAAAAATTACATAAGTGCTCTTTAAATAACCTTAAATTTGAGGTAGCCATCTTTAAATGTTAACTTTAAGCACCCAGCAGGAAACTTATTTTTTTGACTAATACCAACTTTTTAGAGACTTACTTTTGATATTTGAAAACTTTTGGGAATTTTGTACTACCCAGACGTGTCACGCATGTCCTACTTTGAGTCTACTGCGCATTAAAAAGTCCCCATATTGGCCCTGCCACTCATGCGACATCTGGATTGAGCTTTCAACCGTAGCATCCTAATACTAACAAGGAGGGTACACTGAGTCCGGTTCACGAATTTTGATAAATCATTGGGGATCGTCTTCTTGTACCTGAAATGATGCCCAATACCTGCAGTAATATCAAACGGGCATCCATACAGTAGATACAGTTTATTTTATAAGATTAATATTATATATATCTGATTTTTAGCAATGTGTATATGGGCAATGCTAATATTTTTAGCTTTATCTCGGTTTTTCAGGTTCAACTTGATAAATCACAGACTATGGACTTTTCAGTATTAGGCACCAGAAAATGATCCCCAAATTTTTATCAATATCCTTCTCAATATCCACCGTCAACTTAAAATTTATTTCTTACAAATTTATTTGATCAGTTCAACACTTTAGTTGAAAAAGTGACCCCAGTAGTGGGTGACGGTGACTGGCGAACCACAACTTGGCAAATCACAACAAGAAATCTGAACACTAATGAAATATTCAAGACTATATGCGATGCTGTTATGGTCTGTAATGGGTATGTAAAACCTTTTAACATACTTATGAATATACGACTCCATGTTAACGTATGATAATAAAATGTAATCACAACTAAAAGAGACCCAAATAAAATTTTATTTAAAATCTGCTAAAGGAAAAAGTAAAATGATTACAACAATAAAATTTTCAATAAGCAGTTTTTATCGTTGAATTTAACTAATTAATTCTTGTAAAATTTTATCTGAAGGCAGTTTTATACAAATTCAAGACAAAGAATGTTTTATTTTTGAATAACAAGTTGCCAAAAAAAGTTAATTACAAAAGGACTCAAAAATCCTTATATAAAAAATCATTTTACGTTTTAGTTAAAACATCTCTCTGCAACATTAACAGATTTGCATAACAAAGTTTAAATGATAGATCTGAACTTCCTCTACCCGAAACAAAGAGTCGACTGCATCTAGCTTGCCGAGAGTCCGCGCATCCTCAATGTCACATTAGTAATATCCTAATAAGCAAAAAGAAATTTTTGTTAATACTTAAAGAATTCTTTATGAACTCTGTTTTCAGAAATCGTCTGAAAATAATTACCTTTGAGATTACATTTAAGAATCACGAATGTCCGGTCTATTTAATTTTTAAAGAGTTCTTAAAGAATTCTTTTTATTAATCAATTTATGCATAGAACGGCACGTATTGTCATAGTTTAGTATATAGTTTGAAACAGGTCAGTTTACTTATTTAGGCACACAAAGCGCTCTTGAACACTGGACTTATGCAGGTAAATATTATTAAAAAAAAAAGAAAATTAATATGCTAAGAATGGATCTCTCGACCTTCAGATTATCAGTCCTTCATTTTAGCTGCTGAGCCATTTTGTTTGTTACAGCGTTAAAGTGAAAATATTGTATGTAACCCTAATATTAGACCTAATCGTGTCTATGTAAATATAATTATATGCCATACTGTTTTTAACTGGGCCACAAAAATATATTTGTAGTAAGTAATCGTATAGAACAAATAAATATTAAATTAATGACTTCTTTATTTCCATTCGGGTAAAAAATTCTTTTTTATATTTATAAAGTATGTATAAATGTATATATATATACTTTATTATTACTTTTTAGTATTATAAGTATTCTTTAGAGTGAACATTCATGAATTCGTGATGTTTATTACGATTAAACAAAAATTATTTAAAAGATAACTCTTTTAATTCTTTATGACTATTTAAAGAATACTTCTGGAATTCTGTTTATTAAAACATATAAAGATCCTTCAGGAATTTAATGTTACAAATAATACTTTATTGATACTTTTTGATTACTTCGAGTTGATTACTTCGAATATATATGCGGACATTCAAGAGTTCATAAAGAATTCTTTTTTTTAAAGTGTGCTTATTTTTAAATTTTATTGTTTATATAATTCGAAATGCATACGTCGATGAATATTGCAATATATTCACATCAAACTTTTTTCTAAGTACTGCAGTATATATAAATAAATAATAAATCTGTTTTATGATTTTTATTAACAATTAATTTAAGGGGAGTACCTAATCTTTTACTTGGAAATAAACAGTTAAAAACATAAAAATATCAACTTTTAAATATAAACTTCTTTAGGTTCTCATTAATGCAGGAACACACATAATTACTAAATTCAAACAAATAAAATAATCTTTTTTTACGTATAATAAAGTTTACATATCGTAGTTTTTCATATTACTGCTAAGAATTCTGAACTATTCATAACCAATATTATGTTTCAGAGTTCAGATCTTTCGTTTAAACTTTGATTCAACCCCGCGCGCGATGAGATAAGTAAACAGTTTTATTTAGTTACGTTTTTATGAGGTTGCTATGTTGATCGGCAGGGTCGGAGGTGGCAACCCAAGCTTTTTTGGTTACATTTATCCCCCCTTACATAATAGTACCGTTGAAATTTATTTGTAATATGAGACTCTAAACAACCTCTAAACAGAACCGGAAGTAACCTATTTTTTTCCGTGTCGGCGCCGTGTTTGTCTATGACCAAACTTTTATTTAAAACATGTTTTCTGCTGACTCTCGATGAGATAAGCGTTTATGTCACCGACTTCCGTACTATAATTGAAGGAAAATGTTGTATTTAGAATGTTTTGAGTAGTATACTGTAACCCATTCTCCCAACCTACCCTTTAAAATTCTTTAAATTTGCTTAAATACGTGTATTTGCCAGACACTTCTCCGTACCGAGCATACCGAAGATACCGGGTATCAAGACTTTTCCCGGCAAAGTGATACACAGTCACGTGTACAGAAAGCCCGAGGACTTCGCCAATCGAACCGTCATAATATTAGGTGCCTCTTCTTCCGGCGTCGACATCAGCATCGAGATCAGCAAGTTCGCCAAAAGGGTTTATTTGAGCCACAACCATGACAAGTGAGGGCTAGTGTTTTTCAATTCTTTATGAAATTATTGTTTAAGCTAGTTCACATATTCTCAAACATTATAAAAGCAAACATAATTCACGCAGTACAAACTATCTTACGAAAAATCCTACATTACCCTAACAGAATCGCAATCAATCAGCTGCCGTCTAACGTCGTTCAGGTGTTCGGCGTCGCGAGCGCGAACGGAAATACTCTGACACTGAGGGACGGCTCGAACGTCACCGCCGACAGCTTCATCTTCTGCACGGGCTATCTGTTCACCTATCAATTCCTAGACGAGTCGAGCGGCATACGCGTCGAGAAAAACTACGTGGCACCGCTCTACAAGCACCTCGTCAACATCGAGCACCCGTCCATGTCCTTCGTCGGAGTACCTCGTCTGCCTAACTACCCCATGTACTACGTTCAGGTAAGATGCGTATTCACAATTATCTGTATTGGGAGTTTAAAGTTGCAATGTGACGGGGTATACATTTTACATTGGATTTATATGGGAGATTTATTTCAAAATTAAAATAAAAGAGTTTTATATGGAAATAAATGTTATTGCTGCAATGGCAGACTTTATGCTGTTGAAGAAAGATAACAAGTATCATGCAGAAGTATGATAAAACGTCTTAATGTTTTATTATTTTTTTTATTTATCAATGCGCAGTAAGGCACAACTTTTAAAAGGCAGGCACCTATTAGTTTTTGCTCAGAAATATAGTTTACGATCTCTAACCACTCTATTATGCCATCGTACTATTACGCAAATTTCTTGAAGAATTAATATGCTTGAATTTTTTACCAAGAGAGTCTTGTACTCAGCCGCTAGTAATTGACCGGGATAATGTACGTGCGGTTTATGAAAAGGTTTAAACCAAAAAAATGTGATAGAAAAAGTTTCATACAAATGTTTATCCCGACAACTTTTAATAAAAAGGTTTTAAGAAATGTTCAAACTGAAAAATGTAATAGAAAAGAATTATATAATTTTATATAGATTTTTATATAAAGTTATTTTTTAATAAAACTGCATGAAAGTCAATTGTACTAAGAATATTTGATTGTGGGGAAGATACTGGAGAAGGTTACTATTATGGCCTAGATGTGTCCCTGCGTACTTGTCGCTGATTTGCCGGCGCAAATTCACAGTGCCGGGAGGTTCTACTGCAACGGGATTTGACGGGGATTTGAAAAATGGTTCCCAAATCATCACGATATTCTCATTCTCCCCCTAAAACTTGATTTTACAAGCATAAAAATAAGTAAAACAACGAGAGATATCCGTAACTTATACTTACCGCGATCTGCTTCCTCCGCAGACCCGGTACTACGTGTCGTTGCTTCGCGGCAAGGTCCAGTTGCCGAGCCGGAAGGACATGTTGGCGGAGTTCAAGGTGCACGGCGAAGACTTCAAGCGCGAGCTTCCCGTTACGAGCGATAAGCCGTGGGCGTACTTTGACGAGCTGGCAGTAGCAGGCGGCTTCCAGAAGATTCCCACCTTCTACAGGCGGGCCTACGAGGTTTGGATCGCGTACAAAAGCAAGCACCTGCCTATCTTTAGGGAAGCAAAACTGCGTGTACTGAGCAATGACAAGGTCGAGCTTGTGCCTCCGAACGAGTCCAAGGACTGAGTATTTGCTCTGCCGCAAGAAGAGATATTGAATTTTTCAGTTTTAATGGAAAATTTTGATTATATTATGATTACATTATAAAAGTCGCAATCTGAAATTTGTATGAACAATGAGTTTCTTATAACGTTGGATTCGTTATTATAAAGACGAATCTATTTGTCTAATTATAAATTGAAAAAAGTTTATAATTTATAATTTTCAAAATAACTAATTTAAGTATTGAAAAAATTGGATAAATATTGATTTCATAATTGTAACTGCGTTCAATGTACACAAATTTTAGTAAATTGACCTGACGTGACTGACAAAAAAACTGATTTTTATGCAGATAGGTGTAGATAGGATTCCATGTTCCAGTAATGTTTCTTATTAAACAGAATGTTTCACGTTTAATTAAATAAAAAAGTTACCTCGCAATATTAAGTGGGTAAAGAATCTCTTCAATGCACTTCTAAAAAATTACTCAAATATACTTTACAATAATTGTTAAGTCACTCGTGGTGCCATCCCAAAATCGACTTACTCTATTGGTGGTAGCTGTATACCAAATACATGGGAGAATGTCAATTATTTTTTTAACTAAAAATTTAAAAGGCTTAGGGAAATTTTCCGTATTATGATAAATAAATATAAATAATAGCAACCTCTAATGTTAATCCGATATTTATAACATTTGGCCTATCTCGTAACTTGTTCAATAATATGTATTTACCACCAAAAGAGTAGTTCAATTTTTTGCCGCACCATCTACTTTTGCATCGGTCAAATAGCGTTACTGCACGTATTTACACTTGAAAAATCATGCAAAAGATAACAAAAGAAGACGGAAAGAGCCTTGATTAAAGCTTTATTTAGATTGTTAACGTACTTCCCCAATCTGAAAATATTTGCCATGTCAAATCGCTTACATCGAAAAAATATTATGGACCAAGTCCAAAATAGGTAAATTGATAAATTGATCTGTATAAAATCCATTTTTAGGTCGAATAAAAATTATAATAAAAATATTGACTATACAAAATAAATCTTTTGATTTCTCCTACGCTCTGCTTGTTGAAACGAGATTTTCCCCGCTTGTAACACTATTTCGCATTTTTTATCGATATGAATTACACTTGCGTTTTTCCCCATCGCGATTTTCCTATCGTCGCGATGTTTTTATCGCGCACTTCATCTTTCGTGCTTCGCTCATTCTTAGACTCTGCACACAACGCAAATTTCTGCTTAGAGCGAGACGCCACAATAAATCTCTAACAATTTTCCTAACACGCGCTAGTTCACTTCTTCAAAATAACTGGGTAAGTAATCTTAAAAAGTTTAATATTCAAAAATTTGGCACTTTGTTTATTAAGGTGATGTTAAACCTTCGTGTTACCGGCTAATACGGGGAAAGCTATTGTCTTTTATTATGACAATGTTCCAGAAAAATATTTATACAAAATTTCAAATTAAGTGAAAAAAAGTGGTTCCCTTTAATTGTCGATGACGGGTGGGTTAAGCATCACCTTAATATAAAAATGATTCACTAGGTATTTCTGATAAAAAGCCGCTGCCAATTCATTGGCACTTATAGCTTCCTCAAACTTAATTACAATTAAGATTAAATTAATTGTACTGATATGCAAATATTTATTCCAATATGTAGATTAATTTAAACGACTATAGATCTTTTAATAACGAGATTTTTATGTATATTTATGATAAGTTAATTACATAATAAATTAATATTTAAACAGGATCCTTAAAAATGATACTTTGCAGGATATCGCAAATCGATTTTTTTTACACAAATCTCTAAGAGTATGAGCCGTGGTGGATGCATCATAACTATATTTCGATGGTGGCAACTCAGGTTTCAATAATATATGTGGGCGATAGTCAAAAAAGTCAGATGCAAGATGTCCTATCCATTTAAATGCTAATTCTTAAGTCAATAAAACAAGGTGAAAAGAATTTAGAATTTCTTAATTTATCAACGATAACAAAATATTTAGACTTTTGGAATCAAAAAAATATCTTCTATTTCATTATTTATTCATAATGTCACTGCAAAAATGTTGTTGAATGATATATATGTAGTACAAATGCCAAATCTGCAACACAAATGACACGAAAATTACATTGTCCCGTCAAACATTGTAATTTTCGTGTCATTTGAATTACAGATTTGTCATCTGTACTGTAAATATGTAACTTGCAATAAGATTTTTTGAGTGATATTATTAAGAAATAATGAGACACAAGATATTTCTTTGCTTTCCGAAAGTCTAAATATTCTGTTAACGTTGATGAATTCGTAAATTAGATATGCCACGGAAATTACAAGAAAAATGCCAAAAAAGGCAATTTTGGTAATTAAACATGATTTATTTAGATAACCGGATCGTTTGGACTTTCGAAACAAAAGAAATATTTTCTGTTTAATATATTACAATCCTGATTCTATTTAATATATCATCAAGTTAATATAAGTTTAATATCTGATCAGATACCTGACGTAATCGCAGGGCTATATCCTATCGAGGGCCTTATTACGTTATACGAAAAGCCGTGGGACCAACTGTTGAGCCGCGAGGCCCATGTTGTCGGACACGGTGAGCCGACGACGGGTGCACGCCCTGACGCCACGCCCACTTTTTGGAGCCCGCGCGCTACTCCTTCGACTGCACGCTGACCGCGCCCTTTACAGGCGTGGCAGCTGGGTGATTTGACTCAACTATACTTAAGGAGGTCCGAGCGGCATACTAGTCAAAACAGTAACTTATGAAAAAACGTTATTCAATAGAGAAGTTTATGACAATGTATCATGTTAACAAATTAAATATTTAAAAAACTTTGAATATTCATATTTATATCAAACGCATATTTATCTTATTTCTTTCTGAAAAGATCAATATAGACCTTGATTTGACTCTAACCTCTAAGGTGATTCTCTGTTTTCAGTACTTTTTTGCGTTATTCTATAAATATCTCTCTAAAACGCCAGGCAACCCTATTTTTGTATTATATGCACATAAAATTGGAAAGCTAAAGATTAATTTGATACTTTAATAATCTAGAAAAGTTTCCTACAAATGCATGAATTTTTTATTTCAAACGCGAAAAATGCGTTTTCTGCATATTAAACGGGCTAAACGGGCGAACTTTAGAATTAAATATCTTTTCGAAATGCAAGGCAACCTATACTGAAAATTTGTCTCTGGATTCAAATAATCTTTATTAACAATTACAAAATAGATTTAGGTCTTAAAGTTTAAAATTACTTTTCGCTCATACCCCCTTAACCTGCAGTGCGAACTCGCAATGGCGACGTCGAGCTCGTGCACAGCTCCACGAACTCGGCGATTAACTTTCATATATCACTATAAAAAAAATACCAATAATTGCGGAATCGTTTGCAGGTTTTGCAATTGCAAATTAAAAAATTGCGTACATTTTCGTTTTTTGATGAAAAATCAAAAACTTTTTGAGTAGCCAAAAACTGGGGATATGCTGTTTTCTCTACAAAGAAACATGGATAAGACATATAACCAGTACGAATCGTTTGCAATTTAATTGCGGATTATGAAAAAACTTAGGTTTATGCGTAATTCATACTAATTATGCAGATAATAATTATTTTATTATTGCTGTAATTAGGCATTCGCAGAAGCAACCTGCGCATGCGCGGATTCAAGTTCTGCACATGCGTACATATTTCGCGGGAAATTTAAACTGACCAAGGTAAAGCATGCAAATATGACCTTGTTAAAATATGTAATTTCAAATGCCGTTTAATGTCTGATAATTAATAATTAATAAATATAAATAATAATAATAATAATAATTTAACAAATTGAATCCAGCAGTATTTTATTTTTCTTTGGATAATATAACAAATATTAAGCAGATCAGGGATACTTTTGTACCAACGTTTGGTTTTACAAACCTTATTAAAAGCGAATTTAAGAGGTTTAATGGTCCACGAAAGCTCATACAAGAATTATCTGCAGAAAATTCTGCAGGATATTCTACAGAGTTTCCTACAGGTTATTGAAACCTGCAGATGTATCTGAAAGCTTTTTCCGTAAGGAATGCTTCATTGCTACGGGTATATAGTAAACAAAAAACTTTTATTTTCGATTTAACTTAACCTCACTTTTATTTGTATTATACATCAATCGAGAAATTACAAATATTTTTTCACTTTCTAGCATTAGGTATAACTTTTTTAGTTTTTGTAAATGAAAAAATTAAAGAAAAGAGATTTTTTATATTTAAATTATGATTATTTTTAAAGATATAGAAAAAAAAGTTGAAAGTTTTCGAAGAACTCGAATTGGAAAGTACACAAAAGAGATGTATACACCTAAAAACCATATTTCCTAAGATTTCAAAAGTTGACAATTATACCAGCATAAAGTAAAATTAGAACAAAATTACATATACAAGTTTGCAATGTTTTTGTAAAAAAAATACATCAAAATCATTATACTTGTTCGACAATTTTTACGTAACATTATTTACAAAATGGAAATCCTTAAATAGTAGTAGCGAGTTTATAAATACAATCTTATAAACACGTATCATATCATTAAGACCAATTGCTTCATCAATACATTTACAAAAAATAATTCACTCGTTCATACATTTGTTTGTATTCTTTTTTTTTTCTTTCAAAAAGTGTAAGGTAGATTTACAAGAAGTAGGGCTAGCATAAAACTCTACGAGATTCTGATTGAAAATAAAAACTGAGACCTAAATACTGTTTAATGATCAGCTCATTTCAAGCATAACTGTACAATTTCACTATTCCAGAGGACAAAACACTTTATCTTATGTAGAAGTTGGCAATGAGCTTTCTGAGATTAGCTATGATTTCAATCCTAGCGTCCCAGAGATCATTCATTCTCAATAACTGAAACAGAATATACTGTTATAAACTTATACTACATCTAGTCATAAGAAATGGAAATTAATCTAAAATTAACACTTTGAGTGCTAATAAGCGTTAATTTTAATGACTTTCTCCAGGTACTAAATAGAGCAATTTAAAAAAAATAATTAATTTGTTTTTTTTAGTGTGATTCCTAATATCATAAATTATCTGTAAAGTTTTTTAATAATTTATATATTCTGTTCTTTATGAAAAACAAGAAATTTAATCAGCAAAATCAATTTAAAAAATTTCTAGCTCTATATTAACAATGTTATTTATAAAATTCTATGACCCATATATGGGTCATTTAGCACCTGAACAAAGCCCCGCAGGAAACTCTTCAAAGTTTTTCCGTAAGGTATACTTGATTGCTATAGGTATAGTAAACAAAAAACTTTTATTTCCGTTTTAACTTAACCCATATATGGGTCATGTAGCACTATATACAATTATTATTGATTAATAGGATTTAATAGATTGCTCACACTAGAAACTGCTATGTCATTTTTACGATCATTTGATTATTGTAATTTTAATTAGTGCTAATTACAATTCTAATGAATCCAATTGCTATATAAACTTACACATAAAGTAAGACTACTATATCTATGATCCTTAAGATAATTATTGAATGACATGGTATGGAAAGAGGCATCGAACTTGAAAAGCAAGCCATTTTTTTGATGTTACGGCTTTTTTATAGCCAAATAGGCATTTATATCATTAGTTTGTTCATTTAGTGATACTGGAGCCGGGGAAGGTCCATAAACCATGTTTTGTACATCCAGATACTCAGTCAATATTATTTGTAACTGTAACAAAATAATAGTGTAAATATAAATAATTTTATACCATTAGGTACAAATAATATTTTCTATTATTAATAAGGTCTTTGTACAAATGCTTATTTAATTCTTCTAACAGTTTACTAATAAGCTTTTGTTTTTTTGTTTCTAACTCTGTTCTAACTTCTCGAAGAGCTTCTACTCCTTCTAATACTCCATCACCCATAGAGAGAGTAGAAACAAGTAACTGTGTCGCATGTAAATAATGCTTTTTTTCCAAGTAGTGGCTTAGTTTAAAGGGTATCTCTTTTAACTGATCACTATAAAAAATTTGTATAATATTATATTTATTATTATTACTATTATTATTATTATTATTATTATTATTATTATTATTATTATTATTATAAAGTAAAAAGTAAAACTTACATGTCATTTAGAAGCTGTAATAGTACATTATGTCACAAGGGAGTAAAGTGCAATATTATTCCCCAAGGGAAAAGTTTACAGCCCTGAGCAAAGCGAGGACCCCCCTGTGTGGCCACTTTATGGACTGAAAAGAATGCTCTACATATTAATACTATATAAATAAATACTATAAATACAATTAATGTATGTTAAAATTATTAATTACAGGTTACTCATGAAACCAGAAAACTAAAATAATAAAAAGACTTGTATGGAGAAATAAAGAAATCTTTGGCAAAGAAAATTGAGTATACAGGGAATAAAGATTTCTTTATTTCTCTTGGGAGTAATAACTTACTTTCTTTTCTATTTTGAGGGAAATAAAGTGGCTATTACAGGAGAGTCGTGTGTAAAACATAGCTGGGACAATGACTGGATTGGTTGCCTTTTCTGTTAAACAGATTAAAATATTTAGTATTCAATAATGCAGTGCTGAAATTTCTACATACTATTTTATGAGTATTCAGAAAGAGTAATTTCTCTCATTGACATATTCCACAAAATAATGTTAAACAAGAATCTTGCAATGTTTATTTTAGAAGAAATAAGAATAACATATGTCATATTGTTTTTGCACTGAGAGAAATAAAAAGTCGAATCCCCTGAAATGCACATTGATTGATACTCAAAACAAAAGTCTATCGTAGTAGTCCTGATGGCAAGCTACAACTGTTTTTAAAAAAAAAGTACTTTCTTTCTTAATTTGAACTTTTGGATTTCGAGGTTAAATTGATTTAGCTTCCAGAAAAAAGTAGCATTTACTATAAAAAAGGAGCTACTGAAATTTTTTTAGTAGTCTCAACTTTTTCTTCCAGAGGTTATATTGACATGTCTTAAACAGTTATTATAATATTTTATTTCTCTCTGTGTGTTGGATCTCAGCATGATTTGACGTAAAGGTACACATATTGTAATTTTTCTTTTCAGTTTCGAATATGCATTTTTTTTAAATCTTTTACAAACAAAAGAGAATGGATATTTGTTTTAACAGTATTGTTGTTCAGCTGTTAATTAATTTTAAAGAACGGATGGTTGGAAAAACTTGCCAATACCTTTGTGTTTAATCATATATGTGAAGACTCAACGCATTAAAATTTATAATTCTTTAAAAGACAAGAGGTCAATTGCTTGGCGAATCAAAGTATTTTAGGGACTCCTATTGCTTTATGCAATGAAATAATTAATTATAGTCTAAAAAAGCCATTGAACAATTTTCTTGTAAGCACAGAGTAAACTAAAAACAGCTGTGCAAATATTATCAACGTATGACTTACATTATCAATATTTGCGTTGGAAATAAGGATAAGTTTTAACATACCTCCTGTTTTTTTTTTATCTTCTGGGTCTGTAGAGCGACAGTAATCAGAGGTGGTGCTACAAAATGTAGATCTCTCATCGCCAGCAAACTTCAGCATTGAATATATACCTATATGTTGGCATAAGATATGTGGAACTTCTGCAAAGCTTCCTACTGCAGACTTTTCAATATTCTTTCTCTTCATTTAAAAAATGTATTCTGAGCTTGAAGTCGCTGGATAGGTCCAACAAGTGCAACTAAACTGTTCTGACTTAAGCTTGAAATAACTCTCTGCGACTCTTGAATAACAACTATACAACTCTAGATCTATTCAGTACTTCTTTTGGATCAGCTGATTTCTTCTGCATCTGTAGAGCATACTATTGTAATCAAAAAGATCCACGCAAAAGTAATATCAACAAATATAGACTTGGTAATATTTAACTAAGTATTGGCTTATAAACTTTGTAAAACGTATTTGTTTTATGTAAAAATGCATATAATAATTTTATATAAATTTTTATTATTTAAATATGAAATTCAATGATCTTGAAAATTAACATTGTAAAGAAAAATTATAAATTTACTTACTGATAAAACATAATGAACACAACTATTTGCATGGGTACAAGACGGATGTTTTCCTCCTAATGTCTTTATTTTGTCAATTAATTGTTTGTATATTCTTAATGCTTTCCATACTAAATTTAATATTGAATTTGATTGCTTTTTTCTTCGATTGGCATCTTTCCTCTCATAGGAACTGAATGGCTGTGTAGCCTGAGAATTATTTCGTTGCTCATATCCCTTTTCTTCAAATGGACCAAGTCCAATCCTATTTTATAAATTATTTTAGACAGGTTATAGTTATATTTTTCATAAACAGAAGAAAAAACATAATTTATTATTATTAAATAAGATTTTACCTGATAACTCTAAAAATAGAATTAGTATTAACATTTCTACTTCTAAGGAAGTATAACCATGTTGACATGCCAGCAGCAAATATATAAACTTTCCCTCGTGGAATATAAGAAATGTATCCTCTTGAAACAGCTATTCTGCACAACGTTTCAGTAGCCTAAAAAGTAAGTTTGTAAATATCATGGAAGTTATCATAAGAATGTCATTTCACGTATAAAAACATACTAAAAGGGAGTCCATGCACATTGAACTAATATTGAATTTTCAGACATTCAATGATTTGAATACTAAATGACAGTTATCTCAAGATTACATTCAAGAATCATAGATTTTCAAAGTACAATACATACATATTTTTCTTCGAAGAAACACATATAAAATATTTAAATCTACGATACTTAAAATGTTAATGTCATTAAAATAAATTAAAAAAAAACATTTCAAAACATAAATGCACAATTAATTATACTTTTGAAAAATGATAAATTCAACGTGTAAGTATTCCCTTGATCCTAATGCACAAAATCTCTCACAATGTTTGAAACATATACACATAGCATTGTACGCCTCGTAGGTCTCTCCAAGGTCTCTCTAGAATAATCGCGATAAGACTTGAGAAAAAGGATGGAACAAAAGATACTGTAAATATATTGAAGTGCCCCAACATTCTCCTAAAAAATAAAGAGATAAAAAATAGAGGGACACAAATAGAACAATTTTTTCTGTAAACACAGAGTAAACTAAAAACAGCTGATATAAACAGCTGTGCAAATATTATCAATGTATGATTTACATTATCAATATTTGCGTTGGAAATAAGAATAAGTTTTAACATACCTTCTGGTTTTTCTTTTTTTATCATCTGGGTCTGTAGAGCGACAGTAATCAGAGGTGGTGCTACAAAATGTAGATCTCTCATCGCCAGAAAACTTCAGCATTGAATATACAGCTGTATGTTGACATAAGATATGTGGAACTTCTGCAAAGCTTTCTACTGCGGACTTTTCAATATTCTTTCTCTTCATTTAAAAAATCTATTCTGAGCTTGACGTCGCTGGATAGGTCCAACAAGTGCAACTAAACTGTTCTGACCTAAGCTTGAAGTAACTCTCTGCAACTCTTGAATAACAACTCTGCAACTCTGGATCTATTCAGTACGTCTCTTGGATCAGCTGATTTCTTCTGCATCTGTAAAGCATACTTGTAATCAAAAAGATCCACGCAAAAGTATTATTTAACTAAGTATTGGCTTATAAACTTTGTAAAACCTATTTATTTTATGTAAAAATGCATATAATACTTTTATATTAATTTTTATTATTCCATTTTTTTAATTTAATAATTTTTTAAATAAAAACACATACTTTTACCAAAATAATTTCAAGGCAGGTTGTTTATATCGGAAATTAATAATATATATTTTTGAATAACAGATTACTGGCTAATTAGGCTTCAAAAATGTCGACTGAAATAAAAATATTTTTATAAATCTCACGTAGTAAGATTGCAGATATTAAATTGAAGGGTCAGATGTAATAAGGAGACTACCACTTTTTAGATGATTTTTATCTGTAATAATAATACTCGGATAAAGAACAAAAAAATATAGTGTTGCTAAATTAACTGTATTCTTTAACACTTTATTTTTTGTTTATTTATCTGAGCATTATTATTTGAGATCAAAATCATCGAAAAAAGTGCTAGTCCCCTTATTGTATCCAGTCCTTCAATTATAAAATGATTATAATATACCACTTTGTAGTCAGAAGTTCTGTCATGCCCAAAAAAAAATTTTTAGTTGATCATGGTAGTATATTTAAAGAGCTGTGTTTATCCATTGGTAGTTGTGCAGTTTTCTTATGTCAGAAGGTAAATAGCTAGCAGGCGGATCGAGAACTTTGTAGTCTTCAGAAACCAATGACACAGGTTTCAATGTTATTGGACCCAAGTCTGTCTCAATGTAATTTAAAGGAAGCATGTATGATGTAGAGAGCATAGAATATAGAAATAAAGAGATATTTCTAAATTCTCTAGTTGAAGAGCAGTATGTGTGTACATATATATATATATATAGATATACAGTAACAGCAGTAGCCAGAGCTGCTTCAACAAACTCACAATGTAATGACGATAACAGCTATAGCATCCCAGCATTGCCAGCAGTATGACAGTTGAAAAACAATTAACCTACACATGTCTATTTTTTCCTGTAAGTATATATCACTTGTTATATATTAATTGTGTAATTAACTTGTATTGAATAGCAATATAATATAATGTAATTTATACTAAAAGTTACCTAAATATCATCTTGTACAGCTAAATGTTACATTTTTGTATACATTATTAAAGCAATTTTGTCTTCGGGTGTTTGTTTCAGTAACTGTACAGTTGGTGCCATGTCATCGAACAAAATCCATTCTTTATTAGGAGAGAGAATGTAAGTTTTATAATGAGCTATAATGTCAGATGTTTCATAATCAGAATCTCCCTCAAAAGAAATAACTCCTTTTAATTCAAACCTATTATCTTTCAATTTTAACTGCATAGGTATTTCATGAAATTTTGTTTTGAAAGTTATTAGTTCCTTTTTCACGCTAAGCTGTAAAATTTTTAGATTTTTCTTTTCATGAAGGTATTCAAGATCCAGCAACAAATAACTACTTATTTCATATTTTGCATGTGCAGTTCTTTTTTCACACTTATCGCATTCTATAATTGTATCACATAAAATATCTTCAATAATATACTGTAAGTTTTTGATGCCTGTTTCATACAACTGTTTACATGATAATGATCTTGAGTAAATATATTTTTGAGTTTTATTTGAACATGTATGGCAGTAAATGTTTCTAAAATAACTTGGAAAAGAATTAATAAAATGTTCAAATGCTTTCATTACATTATCTTCACATCGTATTATTTTCTTGGTAGATTTTGGCTTTGATTTATATACTGGGTATAAAAGGTTTGCTCTATTTGCATAAAAAAATTCTTCTGTAAAATAAGTTTTAGAATAATCAACTATTCTATTCAAAGTACCAGTTGTATTTTTGTGTTTATTTTCATTAAGGTCTGTAGCAAAGTGGTTGTTTTGAATATATGCAGTTGTTAAAAGCTCAAAAATGCTGTCAAACGGGCATGTATTTTGGAACTGCAATTGCATTTCAGATTCGTTGATTAAGTAATTTTTTAATGCTATTCTACTTCCATTTCTAATTAAGTTACGTGTTTCAGATAAAATAAAATTAGTATTAGAAGTATCTAAAGATGTGTCAGTTGGCTGATCCTCCATACTGCCCATAAATGAAAAATTGTGGGTTGATAAAGACAGTTGAAGTCAGTTGTATCAGTTTAACATCCGTAGGTGAAAATAAACGAGTTTGAACGAGCTTGATACAAGAAAATGAACAAAGGTGAATATGCGTTGTCTGGAAAAAAATCCTGTATTTTAGAGTTATTGATACTTGTATGGTGTTTACTTTAAAAGTTGTTGATGTCTTGAATATAAGTTTTTAGTCGATAAGGGTAGTACTGTATTCAGCGTAGATCACAAGAGCTGTGTTTATACATTGATCTGTAGCTTTAATTTTGACCGGTTTATTTAATATTGCTGCATCATTATACTTCAACCAAGATCCAGTCACAGTTCTGCAATAAGCTATGTAATGTCGATACCTATTAGTTTTAATTGGTTCTTCAAACTCTATAACTCCAATTAGAATCAGTGTTTGGTCGCCAATCATTATTGAAATATTTAGATCATCTAATTTTATTAAAGAGCTTTTACTGTTGACATCATTATCTTCTATATCAAGGCAAAGTAGATGCTTTATTTCAAACTCAAACAACATCAATTGCTCTTGGCATTCTTCACAGAAAAATTTTGATTCTATTTCAAGTTTATTATATATTAAAGTCGATATATCTTCAGATATTAATTCTTGTGCTGATAGTTTAATACGGTTTGAATACTGATATATAAAAGTATCACAATCCAAGCACAACAGCCTTATAAAAATATTTGAAAATACTACTTTGCTGAAAAAATCTCCAATTGGTTTGGTCCACATTAATTTGCCATTGCACTTATCATGACAAACTTTACTCAGAAATTGTGCTCTACCAGTGTATAATGTGCTGTAATTAAGAGTTGATACATAATTATGTAAAATTGTAAAAAATTCATGCTTTGTTTCCTCAAATACATCATTTGTGCTATCAACGAAATTTTGAAATTTGCTAATATTGAAGTAGGTTGAAGTACAAATCTCTAGTATACTATCAAAGTAACTTGAAGTTAATATAGACTGCCCATTTTTTGGTTTAAAATCATTATAATTCCTAATTATTGAGCGTTTTTTTGGTACATAAAGTGGTTTTTGATTAATTAAATTTATTTCATCACATTGCCTTAGATATTTTCCTCGTAGTTTTGAAACTGTATCCTTATTTTGTTTAATAGGACAATCATCTATAACAGAATCGGCAACTATATCCTTCTCTGCAACTATTATAGGTCCTGACTCATCAATAACATTTTGGTTTTCTAATTCTTCACATATAGAATCAACAATTTCATTTATTTTTTTTTCATTAAATTGAATTTGTACATCATCTTCATCTTCATTATCTGAATTTAATTCTAACTGGTCTTCATCTTCACTAATGTAAGATTTCGAATTTTCTTCACTATCACTCATGTAATCCAATTTTTCTTGAGGGTTTAGGCCCATCCAATTTTCTTCGTATAATAAATAACTGTCTTCAAAATTAATAATTTCTTTAGTTTTTATTTCTTGTTTCTTTGTTACAGAGTCCCTAATTATTTCTATTTTTTCTTCAACATAATCAATATTTTCCAATAAATACTTATCTGCTGGTGTTTTTGTACAAAGTAAACGATTCTCAAATTCGTGTTTATAACTATTAAGCAATGTTGCCGAAGTATCTTCAGTACTACAGTCATCAGCATCTTTATACATTACTTTTGACCATATGACAAATTCTACACAAAGTTGAATCACATGTTTACAAAAATCCTCATTATAAAAAGCATTTTCTTCGGTTTTATTTTCATTTTCTTTACTTGATTTTGGAATGCACTCTTTGGATTTAATGAAAATGTATTTTATGTAGTTCACAAGTGTTTCACATTCATGATACTCAATATGATGAATATTTTCTGATGCTGCGATTTCTTGAAATTCACTTTCAATGTTTGTTGTATTTTTTCTACCGTAGAGTATATTAATTTTCAATTCTTTAATTTTCGACATTAGGTAATCAAAATATTGTTTACTAATTTCAGTTTGAAATCTACTGTATATAAATGCAAATAATTTTTGTAATATATCCTCAAAATTATGTAAAGTATTTTGCATACTTAATAAAATAACACAGTAGATATAAAATTCTTTAACAATTCTCAATGGATGATCATTAACACATTTCCATTGTTTTACTTTAATAATAAGAAATCTAATATTTGTATAAATTATGCATCTGGGTAATTCTTTACTTTTCCCTTGTAGGTGTGAAAAACACATTGCCAAATATTTTTCATATGTTAAATTAACATTGAACACAGAGTTCGCTGCAGTATATTGATTCCATAAGTAGTCTATTGTAAGTTTAGAAGGTATTGGTAAGCCATTTTTTATACACACATTGAAGAATCTGGTTAACAACGACACTGCACATTGTTCTGCTGATAATTGGCAAATGGGTATCAATGCATTCATTGTATTTATGCCCAACGTATACAAGAATATTGTTTCACTGATCGATCCATCTGGTGCTACAAAGTTCTCGCATAGAGATCCAACCACTCCAAAGATATAATGCGTACCTTTTGCCATAGATGACACAATGGCAATGGCTTCAACAGACAAGTGAAATATGGTAAATGGAAAGGTGCTTGTTTCCTTAATCATGGGTTTATATAAAGCATTGCTTTGTATGTTGATCAGTTTTTCCTCTACATTCAGTTTTGTATCGATTGGATTTTTTCTGTTTAGATCTTCTTTCTTGTCTGATTCTTGTTTGTTGTCCGATACTTTTTTATTCAACTTAGATAATACTTTATTTCTATCTTGCGATACATAAGTTTGAAGGTTTCGTGGCTTTATTGGGTTTTCAGGATTTTTCTGATTAAGTATATCACATATCTTTGCCCACACTGGATCACTTTCTTTCCTAACCTTGCCTTTTTCATCAAAAATATTATGCTTTCGCAACTCATTTAATCGCTGTTCATGCGTGATAATCGGCTTAGGTCCTCTTTTTCCCATATTAGATATAGATTAACCTTTAGAGGATGGCCATCATTTGCAAACTCCTATAAATGTGCAAAACATAATTATCAACGAGATTTATTCATTGGCTATATCACTTAACTTACTATGATTAAAGATTTTTAATGTAAAAGCTAGTACGCCCTTATAACTTATTGTGTAAATATAATATAATATAATAAATAATATTAAAAATACGTTAGAAAACTAATTATCTATTAATAAATTATACTATTTCTAGGTTACGTCTTTTAATGTTTTCTTTTTTTTATTTCCACACGGTATATACGAACTAGTGGCTGTTTAATGTTTTCTATATTTTAGTACAGTTTTTCTTAGTAATGAAAAGCGGGATTCTCATGAGAAAAAACTTAAAGATACATATACACGAAGCGGCAGCTACGATAATTTGAACTTTGCCTCAATTCGCACGTCCCTGTCAGATGTCGCTGAAACCAGTTCTTTAAGTTATAGTAAAGTCACGTGATACATGGAGGGAAGTTCAAATGTTTTATAAACACTGCTGAAAATTTACAAATGCAGGATTATTTTGAATGGTTTTAACTTCTAATTTTATTTTTATCTGTAAATATCAATTTTTCATGACATATTTCAAGTCTATTGTGCATTTTCTATTGATACGGTATAACTCAGAGCAGTACGGAGCTCCACCGCCAGATGGGAGACTTTTGCTTGAACGTGTAGGTCGTGCAGCGACACAACTCATACCTATAGGTATAGACTTCAGAAATGTATTTTACGTCTAGTATCATACATATATGAATACACGTATGATGGATTAAAACTGTTAAAAAATAAAATTTCTGACCTATACAAACAACAAATGCGCTACAATTTAGTAAGTCGAACAAAGAAATCAGATGACGCCTAACGTTTTTGAGTGTAGCTATATAAGTGCAGCATTATTTCGTACTCACGTTTAAACAAACACCTTCGCAGTTACACCTCAGCTATCTTTAGATCTTTGTATTTGTTTTTATAGATAAATGCAATTTCAAAGTATTGAAAAAGAAATTTTTCTAGTTACAGGATTACAAAATGCCTAGAAAACCAGAAATAGAACCAAAACAGCTAGAAGCCAGGTTAAAAGAATGGCCGACAATTTTCAAGAATCGAAAGTTAATACAAGAGAAAGATCCTATTTGGGTAGAAATTACAACTAGTTTAAATTTAAAAATGAGTGCAAAATCATTATATTTGTACTTGTATAAAGATCAACATGCATGTAGATCACGATTAGAAGCTTTTTTCAAGATGAATAAATCGCAAAAAAATAAAAAAGAAGACAAAGATATAGAATTTGATCCAATTGAAAAAAAAAGAATGAATAATCCAAAGAATTGAAAAGAATTATGTTTTAAAATAACAATACCTGCAAATGAAATAATTGATTGCTCAGAAAAGAAGAAAAAACAAGATGATTGGACAGATGTATTAGCAATGGCTATATGGGAAGCAAATGAGCTGCCTTGTGTTTTTAGCTTTAAGAATGGTTGGTTAACAAAAGATAAATTCAAATTTGATGGATTTTGCACTGATTGTGGATCAGATATAATAGGTGAGGGTGAGGTGATTGATACATAAAATATCGAGTTTAAAATTTTTACTTTTTCTACTTTTGGAATAATACATACAAAAAAAAGAAAATTAAAAGGTAAAAGACGAGGTGAAATTAAACAAATTTTACTAACAAAAACTGCTGGACAATACAGAGAAGAAGAACTCGAAAAATTGAAGACAAATTATGAACCTCCTCATCTAAATAATAGTGGAACTTTAAGTAAAGCAAGAGAACAAGGTTTAGATGAAGAGCTCGGGTTTACAGAATTCAAAGGACTATCAATATCAAACAAAAAATTTTTAAATTTTTGTAATGTACGTAAATTATGCTTAGTGCCATTCTATATTTGGTATTGGTCTAATGAACAGTTACACTTATGGAATGCTTTACAACAGCTAAGCTTGCCATTGTCACTGGACGCTACTGGCAGTTTAGTTAAAAAGTATTCTTTCTATTCAAAAACTATAAGTAAAACTCTTTTTCTGTATGTAATGGTAATTGGTATTGCAGGAAAAATAGTCCCATTATTGCAAGCAATCTTATCGATTCATGATGTATCCATCATTCAGGAAGTTTTATCTAGTTGGATTGAAAGTGGCGCTAAAATTCCTAAAGAGATTACGACAGACGGTTCACTTGCACTACAAATTTCAATTTCACTTGCTTTTAATAAGATGACTTTTAAGATTTATAATTTACAATGTTACAAAATATTAGTTCGTCAAAGTAATAACTTACCTTCATGTTACTTAAGACACGATGTTGCTCATTTATTGAATACTGTGAGAAGATGGAAATGCTTCAAATTGTCCAACCAAGGTGTCATCGACTTTTATTTACGTAGTATTGGTTACTTGATTCAAACCGAAACAATACAGCAATTTGAACACGTAGTCTTATCTGTTATTATTGTTGCAAACAGCGAAACTGCAGAAATTGATTCCAAATGTTACAAAAGTAAATCATTATTACTAGAAACATTTAAAACTTATAAATATACATTGGATAAATTTAAAGATTTGGCTGAGAAATCAGACACACACATAATAAGTCAAGTGAATGATAAGGACACAGAAGTTGATAACTCAAAAAATGATTTAATATTATTTGTAGATGAAATTTTTACAAAAGCTCTAAGTATGTGTCACTCAGATGATGAAATATCAGATAAAGCAAACTTTTACTTTTGTCCTGAATTTACAAAAAATTTTCAAAGCTTATGTTACTCTTTCACAACTTGGACAAATGTTATGATGCACCATTTTTCATCTCCAAATAAAGTTGGAACATCTGCAAGGTCGGAAACTTACTTTAAAGACAAAAAAAAGCGTGTTCCTCAACCAATTACAGTACAAAAATTTATGCTTAAAGATAAAAAAAAAATACAAGCTCTCACTAACTTTGGATTTATACAGTTACCCAAAAATCAAAATCTAAAAACACAGGTCCATGATAAATATGAAGATATATTGAATTTGAATTTAGAATCATTAAAAATATCAGATATTCAAGACATCAGCAACTTTTCAATTGAAGATCATTCAAGTATCAATACCTCTAAGGTGCAAGATTTCTTTCCTGTCAACGCATCTTCACCTTTGGGTAGTAGACGGCATAATTCTTCCAACACTTGTTCATTTTCACCTATGGATGTTCAACTGTCTTTATCAACCCACAATTTTTCATTTATGGGCAGTATGGAGGATCAGCCAACTGACACATCTTTAGATACTTCTAATACTAATTTTATTTTATCTGAAACACGTAACTTAATTAGAAATGGAAGTAGAATAGCATTAAAAAATTACTTAATCAACGAATCTGAAATGCAATTGCAGTTCCAAAATACATGCCCGTTTGACAGCATTTTTGAGCTTTTAACAACTGCATATATTCAAAACAACCACTTTGCTACAGACCTTAATGAAAATAAACACAAAAATACAACTGGTACTTTGAATAGAATAGTTGATTATTCTAAAACTTATTTTACAGAAGAATTTTTTTATGCAAATAGAGCAAACCTTTTATACCCAGTATATAAATCAAAGCCAAAATCTACCAAGAAAATAATACGATGTGAAGATAATGTAATGAAAGCATTTGAACATTTTATTAATTCTTTTCCAAGTTATTTTAGAAACATTTACTGCCATACATGTTCAAATAAAACTCAAAAATATATTTACTCAAGATCATTATCATGTAAACAGTTGTATGAAACAGGCATCAAAAACTTACAGTATATTATTGAAGATATTTTATGTGATACAATTATAGAATGCGATAAGTGTGAAAAAAGAACTGCACATGCAAAATATGAAATAAGTAGTTATTTGTTGCTGGATCTTGAATACCTTCATGAAAAGAAAAATCTAAAAATTTTACAGCTTAGCGTGAAAAAGGAACTAATAACTTTCAAAACAAAATTTCATGAAATACCTATGCAGTTAAAATTGAAAGATAATAGGTTTGAATTAAAAGGAGTTATTTCTTTTGAGGGAGATTCTGATTATGAAACATCTGACATTATAGCTCATTATAAAACTTACATTCTCTCTCCTAATAAAGAATGGATTTTGTTCGATGACATGGCACCAACTGTACAGTTACTGAAACAAACACCCGAAGACAAAATTGCTTTAATAATGTATACAAAAATGTAACATTTAGCTGTACAAGATGATATTTAGGTAACTTTTAGTATAAATTACATTATATTATATTGCTATTCAATACAAGTTAATTACACAATTAATATATAACAAGTGATATATACTTACAGGAAAAAATAGACATGTGTAGGTTAATTGTTTTTCAACTGTCATACTGCTGGCAATGCTGGGATGCTATAGCTGTTATCGTCATTACATTGTGAGTTTGTTGAAGCAGCTCTGGCTACTGCTGTTACTGTATATCTATATATATATATATATGTACACACATACTGCTCTTCAACTAGAGAATTTAGAAATATCTCTTTATTTCTATATTCTATGCTCTCTACATCATACATGCTTCCTTTAAATTACATTGAGACAGACTTGGGTCCAATAACATTGAAACCTGTGTCATTGGTTTCTGAAGACTACAAAGTTCTCGATCCGCCTGCTAGCTATTTACCTTCTGACATAAGAAAACTGCACAACTACCAATGGATAAACACAGCTCTTTAAATATACTACCATGATCAACTAAAAATTTTTTTTTGGGCATGACAGAACTTCTGACTACAAAGTGGTATATTATAATCATTTTATAATTGAAGGACTGGATACAATAAGGGGACTAGCACTTTTTTCGATGATTTTGATCTCAAATAATAATGCTCAGATAAATAAACAAAAAATAAAGTGTTAAAGAATACAGTTAATTTAGCAACACTATATTTTTTTGTTCTTTATCCGAGTATTATTATTACAGATAAAAATCATCTAAAAAGTGGTAGTCTCCTTATTACATCTGACCCTTCAATTTAATATCTGCAATCTTACTTCGTGAGATTTATAAAAATATTTTTATTTCAGTCGACATTTTTGAAGCCTAATTAGCCAGTAATCTGTTATTCAAAAATATATATTATTAATTTCCGATATAAACAACCTGCCTTGAAATTATTTTGGTAAAAGTATGTGTTTTTATTTAAAAAATTATTAAATTAAAAAAATGGAATAATAAAAATTAATATAAAAGTATTATATGCATTTTTACATAAAATAAATAGGTTTTACAAAGTTTATAAGCCAATACTTAGTTAAATAATACTTTTGCGTGGATCTTTTTGATTACAAGTATGCTTTACAGATGCAGAAGAAATCAGCTGATCCAAGAGACGTACTGAATAGATCCAGAGTTGCAGAGTTGTTATTCAAGAGTTGCAGAGAGTTACTTCAAGCTTAGGTCAGAACAGTTTAGTTGCACTTGTTGGACCTATCCAGCGACGTCAAGCTCAGAATAGATTTTTTAAATGAAGAGAAAGAATATTGAAAAGTCCGCAGTAGAAAGCTTTGCAGAAGTTCCACATATCTTATGTCAACATACAGCTGTATATTCAATGCTGAAGTTTTCTGGCGATGAGAGATCTACATTTTGTAGCACCACCTCTGATTACTGTCGCTCTACAGACCCAGAAGATAAAAAAAGAAAAACCAGAAGGTATGTTAAAACTTATTCTTATTTCCAACGCAAATATTGATAATGTAAATCATACATTGATAATATTTGCACAGCTGTTTATATCAGCTGTTTTTAGTTTACTCTGTGTTTACAGAAAAAATTGTTCTATTTGTGTCCCTCTATTTTTTATCTCTTTATTTTTTAGGAGAATGTTGGGGCACTTCAATATATTTACAGTATCTTTTGTTCCATCCTTTTTCTCAAGTCTTATCGCGATTATTCTAGAGAGACCTTGGAGAGACCTACGAGGCGTACAATGCTATGTGTATATGTTTCAAACATTGTGAGAGATTTTGTGCATTAGGATCAAGGGAATACTTACACGTTGAATTTATCATTTTTCAAAAGTATAATTAATTGTGCATTTATGTTTTGAAATGTTTTTTTTTAATTTATTTTAATGACATTAACATTTTAAGTATCGTAGATTTAAATATTTTATATGTGTTTCTTCGAAGAAAAATATGTATGTATTGTACTTTGAAAATCTATGATTCTTGAATGTAATCTTGAGATAACTGTCATTTAATATTCAAATCATTGAATGTCTGAAAATTCAATATTAGTTCAATGTGCATGTACTCCCTTTTAGTATGTTTTTATACGTGAAATGACATTCTTATGATAACTTCCATGATATTTACAAACTTACTTTTTAGGCTACTGAAACGCTGTGCAGAATAGCTGTTTCAAGAGGATACATTTCTTATATTCCACGAGGGAAAGTTTATATATTTGCTGCTGGCATGTCAACATGGTTATACTTCCTTAGAAGTAGAAATGTTAATACTAATTCTATTTTTAGAGTTATCAGGTAAAATCTTATTTAATAATAATAAATTATGTTTTTTCTTCTGTTTATGAAAAATATAACTATAACCTGTCTAAAATAATTTATAAAATAGGATTGGACTTGGTCCATTTGAAGAAAAGGGATATGAGCAACGAAATAATTCTCAGGCTACACAGCCATTCAGTTCCTATGAGAGGAAAGATGCCAATCGAAGAAAAAAGCAATCAAATTCAATATTAAATTTAGTATGGAAAGCATTAAGAATATACAAACAATTAATTGACAAAATAAAGACATTAGGAGGAAAACATCCGTCTTGTACCCATGCAAATAGTTGTGTTCATTATGTTTTATCAGTAAGTAAATTTATAATTTTTCTTTACAATGTTAATTTTCAAGATCATTGAATTTCATATTTAAATAATAAAAATTTATATAAAATTATTATATGCATTTTTACATAAAACAAATACGTTTTACAAAGTTTATAAGCCAATACTTAGTTAAATATTACCAAGTCTATATTTGTTGATATTACTTTTGCGTGGATCTTTTTGATTACAATAGTATGCTCTACAGATGCAGAAGAAATCAGCTGATCCAAAAGAAGTACTGAATAGATCTAGAGTTGTATAGTTGTTATTCAAGAGTCGCAGAGAGTTATTTCAAGCTTAAGTCAGAACAGTTTAGTTGCACTTGTTGGACCTATCCAGCGACTTCAAGCTCAGAATACATTTTTTAAATGAAGAGAAAGAATATTGAAAAGTCTGCAGTAGGAAGCTTTGCAGAAGTTCCACATATCTTATGCCAACATATAGGTATATATTCAATGCTGAAGTTTGCTGGCGATGAGAGATCTACATTTTGTAGCACCACCTCTGATTACTGTCGCTCTACAGACCCAGAAGATAAAAAAAAAACAGGAGGTATGTTAAAACTTATCCTTATTTCCAACGCAAATATTGATAATGTAAGTCATACGTTGATAATATTTGCACAGCTGTTTTTAGTTTACTCTGTGCTTACAAGAAAATTGTTCAATGGCTTTTTTAGACTATAATTAATTATTTCATTGCATAAAGCAATAGGAGTCCCTAAAATACTTTGATTCGCCAAGCAATTGACCTCTTGTCTTTTAAAGAATTATAAATTTTAATGCGTTGAGTCTTCACATATATGATTAAACACAAAGGTATTGGCAAGTTTTTCCAACCATCCGTTCTTTAAAATTAATTAACAGCTGAACAACAATACTGTTAAAACAAATATCCATTCTCTTTTGTTTGTAAAAGATTTAAAAAAAATGCATATTCGAAACTGAAAAGAAAAATTACAATATGTGTACCTTTACGTCAAATCATGCTGAGATCCAACACACAGAGAGAAATAAAATATTATAATAACTGTTTAAGACATGTCAATATAACCTCTGGAAGAAAAAGTTGAGACTACTAAAAAAATTTCAGTAGCTCCTTTTTTTATAGTAAATGCTACTTTTTTCTGGAAGCTAAATCAATTTAACCTCGAAATCCAAAAGTTCAAATTAAGAAAGAAAGTACTTTTTTTTTAAAAACAGTTGTAGCTTGCCATCAGGACTACTACGATAGACTTTTGTTTTGAGTATCAATCAATGTGCATTTCAGGGGATTCGACTTTTTATTTCTCTCAGTGCAAAAACAATATGACATATGTTATTCTTATTTCTTCTAAAATAAACATTGCAAGATTCTTGTTTAACATTATTTTGTGGAATATGTCAATGAGAGAAATTACTCTTTCTGAATACTCATAAAATAGTATGTAGAAATTTCAGCACTGCATTATTGAATACTAAATATTTTAATCTGTTTAACAGAAAAGGCAACCAATCCAGCCATTGTCCCAGCTATGTTTTACACACGACTCTCCTGTAATAGCCACTTTATTTCCCTCAAAATAGAAAAGAAAGTAAGTTATTACTCCCAAGAGAAATAAAGAAATCTTTATTCCCTGTATACTCAATTTTCTTTGCCAAAGATTTCTTTATTTCTCCATACAAGTCTTTTTATTATTTTAGTTTTCTGGTTTCATGAGTAACCTGTAATTAATAATTTTAACATACATTAATTGTATTTATAGTATTTATTTATATAGTATTAATATGTAGAGCATTCTTTTCAGTCCATAAAGTGGCCACACAGGGGGGTCCTCGCTTTGCTCAGGGCTGTAAACTTTTCCCTTGGGGAATAATATTGCACTTTACTCCCTTGTGACATAATGTACTATTACAGCTTCTAAATGACATGTAAGTTTTACTTTTTACTTTATAATAATAATAATAATAATAATAATAATAATAATAATAATAATAGTAATAATAATAAATATAATATTATACAAATTTTTTATAGTGATCAGTTAAAAGAGATACCCTTTAAACTAAGCCACTACTTGGAAAAAAAGCATTATTTACATGCGACACAGTTACTTGTTTCTGCTCTCTCTATGGGTGATGGAGTATTAGAAGGAGTAGAAGCTCTTCGAGAAGTTAGAACAGAGTTAGAAACAAAAAAACAAAAGCTTATTAGTAAACTGTTAGAAGAATTAAATAAGCATTTGTACAAAGACCTTATTAATAATAGAAAATATTATTTGTACCTAATGGTATAAAATTATTTATATTTACACTATTATTTTGTTACAGTTACAAATAATATTGACTGAGTATCTGGATGTACAAAACATGGTTTATGGACCTTCCCCGGCTCCAGTATCACTAAATGAACAAACTAATGATATAAATGCCTATTTGGCTATAAAAAAGCCGTAACATCAAAAAAATGGCTTGCTTTTCAAGTTCGATGCCTCTTTCCATACCATGTCATTCAATAATTATCTTAAGGATCATAGATATAGTAGTCTTACTTTATGTGTAAGTTTATATAGCAATTGGATTCATTAGAATTGTAATTAGCACTAATTAAAATTACAATAATCAAATGATCGTAAAAATGACATAGCAGTTTCTAGTGTGAGCAATCTATTAAATCCTATTAATCAATAATAATTGTATATAGTGCTACATGACCCATATATGGGTTAAGTTAAAACGGAAATAAAAGTTTTTTGTTTACTATACCTATAGCAATCAAGTATACCTTACGGAAAAACTTTGAAGAGTTTCCTGCGGGGCTTTGTTCAGGTGCTAAATGACCCATATATGGGTCATAGAATTTTATAAATAACATTGTTAATATAGAGCTAGAAATTTTTTAAATTGATTTTGCTGATTAAATTTCTTGTTTTTCATAAAGAACAGAATATATAAATTATTAAAAAACTTTACAGATAATTTATGATATTTGGAATCACACTAAAAAAAACAAATTAATTATTTTTTTTAAATTGCTCTATTTAGTACCTGGAGAAAGTCATTAAAATTAACGCTTATTAGCACTCAAAGTGTTAATTTTAGATTAATTTCCATTTCTTATGACTAGATGTAGTATAAGTTTATAACAGTATATTCTGTTTCAGTTATTGAGAATGAATGATCTCTGGGACGCTAGGATTGAAATCATAGCTAATCTCAGAAAGCTCATTGCCAACTTCTACATAAGATAAAGTGTTTTGTCCTCTGGAATAGTGAAATTGTACAGTTATGCTTGAAATGAGCTGATCATTAAACAGTATTTAGGTCTCAGTTTTTATTTTCAATCAGAATCTCGTAGAGTTTTATGCTAGCCCTACTTCTTGTAAATCTACCTTACACTTTTTGAAAGAAAAAAAAAAAGAATACAAACAAATGTATGAACGAGTGAATTATTTTTTGTAAATGTATTGATGAAGCAATTGGTCTTAATGATATGATACGTGTTTATAAGATTGTATTTATAAACTCGCTACTACTATTTAAGGATTTCCATTTTGTAAATAATGTTACGTAAAAATTGTCGAACAAGTATAATGATTTTGATGTATTTTTTTTACAAAAACATTGCAAACTTGTATATGTAATTTTGTTCTAATTTTACTTTATGCTGGTATAATTGTCAACTTTTGAAATCTTAGGAAATATGCTTTTTAGGTGTATACATCTCTTTTGTGTACTTTCCAATTCGAGTTTTTCGAAAACTTTCAACTTTTTTTTCTATATCTTTAAAAATAATCATAATTTAAATATAAAAAATCTCTTTTCTTTAATTTTTTCATTTACAAAAACTAAAAAAGTTATACCTAATGCTAGAAAGTGAAAAAATATTTGTAATTTCTCGATTGATGTATAATACAAATAAAAGTGAGGTTAAGTTAAATCGAAAATAAAAGTTTTTTGTTTACTATATACCCGTAGCAATGAAGCATTCCTTACGGAAAAAGCTTTCAGATACATCTGCAGGTTTCAATAGCCTGTAGGAAACTCTGTAGAATATCCTGCAGAATTTTCTGCAGATAATTCTTGTATGAGCTTTCGTGGACCATTAAACCTCTTAAATTCGCTTTTAATAAGGTTTGTAAAACCAAACGTTGGTACAAAAGTATCCCTGATCTGCTTAATATTTGTTATATTATCCAAAGAAAAATAAAATACTGCTGGATTCAATTTGTTAAATTATTATTATTATTATTATTTATATTTATTAATTATTAATTATCAGACATTAAACGGCATTTGAAATTACATATTTTAACAAGGTCTTATTTGCATGCTTTACCTTGGTCAGTTTAAATTTCCCGCGAAATATGTACGCATGTGCAGAACTTGAATCCGCGCATGCGCAGGTTGCTTCTGCGAATGCCTAATTACAGCAATAATAAAATAATTATTATCTGCATAATTAGTATGAATTACGCATAAACCTAAGTTTTTTCATAATCCGCAATTAAATTGCAAACGATTCGTACTGGTTATATGTCTTATCCATGTTTCTTTGTAGAGAAAACAGCATATCCCCAGTTCTTGGCTACTCAAAAAGTTTTTGATTTTTCATCAAAAAACGAAAATGTACGCAATTTTTTAATTTGCAATTGCAAAACCTGCAAACGATTCCGCAATTATTGGTATTTTTTTTATAGTGATATATGAAAGTTAATCGCCGAGTTCGTGGAGCTCTCGTGCACCTACAAAATAGTCCAGCGACCATGCGAGGCAGTAAGATGTTGCGTGGGGGAAAAAGGTCGTACAACTCGTACAGTATGGCAAGCGTGAGTATTTTGGCTGCAAAGAACAGAAGGATTTAGTATTCGTTGAAGGTCAAATATAATTGACAAAATTATTTATCTATATGATAATGCAAAAGTAACGATTATAAGATTTTCAAATAGTGGCGCTTAGTCTGAACACTTGAACACCCATAGCCAATTTTAATTATAGTTTATTAATATAGAGTTACATGCATTGATTTGCCAGAAACACGATTTATTCTTTGTATGGCTCTCTCTGAAGAATACAAACGTGCCAATGTTAAGCTTTCGAAAAGAACTTTTGACTCGCTGAAAATTGGCTAATCAATTATTTGTGCGATAAGCTTAGCAGCCATAAATTTAAAATGTCGGCTGCCTATTATATTTAATTAAATTCCACGTCGTTAACGCAAAGGTTAACGGACTAAAAGGCTCCATATTTGGCGTATTTAATCAAAAATTTGAACTCAAAGGTTTTATCAGTATAAATTTCATAATTTACTTTGGGATAGTCTAAGACTTTTTGAAGGTCAAATTCAATTCTAACATAATATTTGAAATTTATTGTAATATAAAAGGTTATATTATTTACATTTTTTTATTTAATTACCTAATAACATTTCGCAGTACTCGGGGTAAAAGATTCAATCGTCTCTCGTAAAACTGTCAATATTCAATAGAACCCTTTGGTTCTGAGATCGGGATATGTATACAAATAAATGACCCCTAGTGGAAAATGACAACTGTAAGAAATTATGAGATATTATGAAAAGAGTATGAGCAAGTGTAAATAAAAATGTCAAAATTCATATACATTTGAAGCGTCTTTTAAAAAAATTCAACATTTTTTAAACATCTTTTCACATTTTTTCGTAGTTTTTCAGTTTTTCACACCTATAGAAAAACAAATATTTTACCTAATGCAACTTACACAATTTTTCACAGTTTTTCACATTTTTTCAAATTTTCTCACATATATATATATTTTGTATGCATTTGTAAAACGTAAACTACAACTGCGAGAAATTGTATTAAAATGTAAAAAGACACGTGAGAAACTATGACAAAATGTGCAAAATATCCTATAAAACATTTATTTTTCGTGCATATATAAAGCAGAAGGAAAAAGGTTCATTAGTGCCCTAGGGTGAAAAATTGCGGTGCTTCACCGCCTCATCAGGGTGGAAAGTGGGTATTTTCCGTCCTAGGGCGATAAAGTAACGCACTTTTCGCCCGCGTGATAGATACATGAAAAATCATCCTTTCAATGCCTGGTAGGACTAAAAATAGCGTGAGGTACACCACGGGAGGAAGGCAAGTAACGCTCGTGCTGGTTGCAGCCCTAATACCTCGGCAAACCTCGACATCCTATATAAAACCTCGGCCTGCAATGCGCACTCGTGGTAATAATCGACATTTTCTCACATATTACACACTTTCTCACATTTTTAAGCACAAAAAATTAAACTAGGTACTGTTCACTTTTAAGATAATACATTCATTATTTCACAGATTTATACGTTTATATACACATTTTTCCCGTTTTTAACACTTATTCACAGTTT
The DNA here is from genome assembly GCA_949152435.1 of Gastracanthus pulcherrimus. Taxonomy (NCBI): domain Eukaryota; kingdom Metazoa; phylum Arthropoda; class Insecta; order Hymenoptera; family Pteromalidae; genus Gastracanthus; species Gastracanthus pulcherrimus. Next base: position 24,444,423 of record OX424572.1, on the reverse strand, counting down.
ATTGTATCCACTAAGAGAAGCTTTCTTTGCCAAACTCTTTCCATAATTTTACTAAATATTGCCGAAGATTGTCAAAACTTTTAGATAGTCCCATTCGTTTTAGTTATGTTAGGCAAACTTTTCGCAACCATCGACAATGTTTAGCAAAATTATACAAGTTTACATCTCCACTATGGACTATATATAACCTAAACGCAATATGTTATAACTATCGAAATATCACCAAAATCCTATCTCAATCAAACTTTCCATTTCCCTGTCTCTGAAGACGTGCATTCTCTACATAAATTTTGCACTGTACTTTTTCTTCCAAAAGGTTATCAGTTCCAGACATACGTTCCTCGTATCTTCAATTTCAACAAATACTTTATCACTGTGATTTTGTTTACACTATTAATATCCTATATATCGATCTCCACGATTTCCGCGTTTTATCGGTAAAACAGAGAGCTTGACTTTTGGCGCCAACCGCACTCGCGCAAGTCCCGACGCGCCCTTGCAGCTGACGGACGAGCGCGGCACGAGTCACGTGACACCCGTGTTTTGATGTGCGGTGCCTATATGTTCGAATATTTTGATGTGCTTCTTTTTGCGGATATTTTGAAAAATCGAGTCTATGATAATTATCGCCCGTTCATGCTTTACTCGGACCGAAGAGAGTTCTTGGGCGATTGAAGGGCACAATGCAGAGCGGTGAGTGGGATTTTTATTTTTTCCGCCGTTTTCATTCATGAATGAAGAGAGAAACATTTCTTTTGGAGGTTAGGTGTAACCGTCACTTTTGTTAATTATATTGCATTTGAAAGTGGTACTTGTTGGATTGTGACTTTTGTATTCAGATAAATGAGATTATTTATCTCTTTTGTTGTTTTTAATTTCGTGAATGAGTAATTAACGGTACGGTCTTAACGAAGAAACGAAATTTTAGCCTATTTGGCCTGTGCATTTAATTTATTGAAATCTATTATCTTGACTAAATCAAATTTTATAATGTATTTGCAGTATCCTTAAATGTGAAGCATCAAATAGGCACCGTCATAAAAAGATTCAAGTTTGAGGAATTAGAGTCAGCTGTGCTACCAATCTTTCCTGAACTTTCGTGGTCTAGAATAATATCCAAACTTGTAAAGGACCATGAAAGTCTTACGACACCTCATGCACTCCAAATCATCCAGAGGGGAATTGAGGTATTTATATTTTATCATATGGGTGATTCTGCTGCATCTGATACACTGTGTCCATAAGTTATATATAAGTAAAGATAAGTAAATCTATGCAATTACTTATGAGTGTTTAATGTTACAAAATTTTCTGATGTCTACATGACTATAACCCTCTAGGCAAGACGTAGTTGGGTACTAACCCTATAAGCAAGCCATATTCGAGTAAAAATGTAGCTAATCTACTATTGTCGAACAAAATGGTATAATGTGCTGAAAATATAAGTTCTATAATCAACGATATTTTAAAAAACACTGTCTAAGTATAATTTCAAGCAGTTTTTACTTTGCAATTTGTACTAATACTAGAAATTTAATATCTGATGCACATTAAATTATACACAATTTTGAAATTCAATAAAATGTCTTTTCTGTAGCATCTCATTTTTAATTAAATTTACCTTTGTTTCACAATAAAAGAACTAAACAATAAGGAAATATACATAATCATTTTTAGAATTATGCATGCAAATGTGGGTAAATTATGGCAGAATCATCCATATGTAAATATTTAGCTGTTTCTGTATAACTAATACTAGCAAGCATCGTATATTTGGAAACAATTTTAATATTCTGTTTATCATTTGTTTTACAGAAGGCAAATATAACAGACAAAGTTTTAAAAGACCGTTTAGCAACTTTAGAAGTAATTGGTAAGTTCTTAAGTATAAAATACATATGCATACCACAGTAACAAATCATGTTTCAAAGTATAATAATAATAATATTCAATAATACAGACGTGAGCAGACATTACAAGAGAAAAATATGGTACACTCACGAATTCAAAGGTAGAGATGCTCCAAGTTTTTTGACTCTGAAAGAAATCCAAGAGCGAATCAAGCAGAGCTTCGATGTATATCAAATGGAAGTTGATGTGAGAGCCGTGCAGCACAACGGCATTGTATTTTTGTCCATCAAAGACAAGCCGAAGAAAAAGCAGATGAAAAACATTTTACCAATGTTCTTCTCTCTAATAATGAACGAAAATTTTTTTTTCTGCTCGAAGAAAGTGGTTTTGAAAACTGCTCTGATGGCTGTAGTAGACGGCATGGGTTACCAGAGCTGCAAACAAATCAAGCTAATGGGCAGGGATATCCACTCGTTAGTGCAGATGTTATTTGCCAGGAAAACTGCAGCCATACAGGGTGAAATCGTGAAATCACCTATGCTATTTAAACAAGCTCATCCAGTATTGACGTAAGTATAAACCACTTACCAATAATGATCATTTTAAAGAATGTTTCCGAAATCGAAAACTCGTTTTTAAATTTTTCTAAAAATGTAAGCAAATTTAGATCTAATTTCAACAATTGGTTTAATTTTTCTACTTCTAGACTTCCAAGTTTATATCATAATTCTTTATAATTTCTATTGAAACGTTTTAACTAAATATTTGTTTATGTTCAATATTGCTATCTCTTATTATTCAAGCTAATATGAACTATACTGTATAATGAAATTTTTTCCTTAGAAATAAAAGACAAAATAAAGTATCAATACAATAATTTTTTAGAACATTTGGTCTTGACTTTACACAGCATAAACAGCGAAAATTATATGCTGAAAAATGTTTTGGAGATAATCCTCCAACCTTTGAGTTTCTAAGAGTCAAAAGCTTAGATCAAAACTGGAAACATGAAGATGCAGCAGAAAAATTACCAGATGATAAAATTTATACAGGGTGAGTTTCTCTTTGCATGGAGTTTTTAATTTTTATTACTTAAGAAATCAAACATTTTGTGTCCGTTTAGGGTAGAATTTCGAAGTCCAAATATTCCAAATTTTTTGAAAAATTTGGTAACGCAAAGGATTCTTATGACACCACTCCCTGTTTATGCTGCAAATGTTCTTTCACTTGGAAGGAACGATTTGATTTTAAAGGAAAAATAATTCTAATGAAATGTAAAGTACTACGATAACCAAAAGGTGCTGTGTATTATAGACTAAATTTATACAAAGCTTTATCGCTTAAAAATTATGCTTGACTAAGGTAGCTGTAGTCGATCAAAAAAGAATATTTTTTCAAAGTATGTAATTGTAATATATACGTACTACTCTACCTGTGGAAAATGTAAAGTATTAAGTAGTTAACATTAATTTTTATACTAATGAAAGATAATGTTACGTGGGTATGTTCAATGAATTTATCACAGGCAATAACGATAATTGCATGTACATATATACATATTTTTTTAAACTTTTGTATTAACAATGAATGAGTATGTTATTTATATTTTTAGATAGGGAATAAAATTTTGTTATTTTACTATATAGAAATATTTGCAGCAGTAGAACTGCTGTTTATCTTGGATTATCCAAGAAATTAAATCAATTGTAATATAAAGTAATGTTTTATAGAATAAAAAGAGCATTTCATGTGCCAAAGTAAAACATTTTCTGTTGTGATCTTTAAGAAAACAAATGTAAATTTTCACAAAAAAAAATTCAATGTCTTTTACTTTGATAAATTGACTACCTTACTATTAAAAACTTATCGGGGCACTATTTGTATTTAGAACTCTTTTTTTATCCTATATACAATCAAACCTATGCTGATTGATTAAAAAGACATTCAGAAATTCGCTACTATTGAACCTTAAAGAAAAATAAATTTGCTCAAAATTACAAGAAGTCTCAGCATGTTTTTTTATTACCTTTCGTATCAAACAACTATTTATAAAAATTCAACGCGTATTACATAGGCGTTGCGCGCGCTTTCGATCTCGTGTTGAAAAATGCATACGAGTTGACAATATTTTTCCATCCTGGCCAGTCATCGGTATAAACTTTCAATTCAATCTTACAGTATGCAAACTGTTGGTTACAGTAACATCAATTAAAGACATTCATCGTTAGTATAAAAATGCATTGGCTGTGTAAGGTGTACAAAAAATGCTGGCGAAAATCGTTGTAAAGTTATATATATTAATAAATATGTGCGTTAAAAAGAACAAAGTTTTTGCAGGCTTTTACACTTATATAATAAAGTCAGTTTACTTATGTATACTTTTATTATAAAAAATATGTATGTAGAATGATTTGATTGAAGAAATCAATATTGTACAGGTACTAGTGCAAAATATGTATATAAAATATTTATAAGAAAATAAGAAGTAACATTATTTTTTAAAAAGTATGTATCTGCTATATTTTGTATTAATGCAATAAAATATATTGTACCATTGACATTTAAAAAATTGTAATTATTCTTTCTCAAGTTTTTGATTATCTGTTATGATCTATAAGGACATGAGAAATTGATAAAACTCATAATTTAATTCTAAATAAGTCGTATAAATCATTGCATTATTGCATTAGAAATATAGTAATGTATATCATAATATGCACTTACAAATAATTATTTGTAGTAGAAAAGTTTCTTTTCCTGAGAAATCCTATAGAACAACTTTATTCCAAACTTTAAAACGATTTCACTCATGAATAATTTTTCTATAGACACTTAAAAGTACACATTTTTTTTAATTTCAGATATTTTTGTTAAAATTAATTATTTAATTTATATCATTTATATTACTAGGTATAAATTCTTTACTTTTTTGTGATTTGTATCAAAATTTAAAAAAATGTATTAATATAAAACTTTGAGTATAACTATTTGCATTCCCCTGCATGTTGCTTTCATAAAACAGTTAATTTTAACAAAAGTATAACAGAAAACGAATAGTAAAGAAATATATTTTACTATGGTTAAAGATATCAATCAGTGTGTTAACTATAAGCAGCCAAAACATTTATAGATATCATGTGTTACAATAATTAGCATAATAATGCAAGTCACTTTGTATTCATTTGCATTGTAAAAAGTGTAGAAAATTCGTTTGGTTATTCAATTTTTCAATCGCATAAGGGGATGTGACAGATCAATGCTACCTGTATCAAAATACATACTTGAATCAATCAAAATTTTTGTTCTATTTAAATAACAATTATTATAAGAAACTTCAAAAATCAATGTGTCAGCAAACAGATATAAAAATAAATTATGTGATTATTTAAACATATTTAACAACAAACTAGAAAAATAATGTGTACACTCAAAATATTAAACGAAAAATAATCTCATTTTTATGTGTTTGTTGTATAACTTTATGTAATTATTACTTTTATAAATTTAAGACTGCAAAAAAACATTATTTTCATCTTGTTTAAGTAGCATAGACATTTTTGCCTACTTTCTATATAAAGTAATATACACAAAAAAATTATTCCAAAAAAATGAATTTGGATGAGAAAGCACCATTTAAATAATAAAACTTTATTTTCAAAATCTCAACCATATGTATATGTGTACCTTCTATTTGCAACTATTTCATTCAGTATCTAAAATTACACACTAATAATTCTCTACTACATTAAAGTACGATTTTTAATTGTCTACGGTTTATAGTATGTTTCAAAAATTTTGGTCTTTGGGTATCAAAATGTAACTTTCTATTTTATCAGCGCTGGTTTGAGAGTAATTAGTTTTTGACTATATACTTAACAAGAAAAAAGAAATTGAATCTAATAATATTTATAACACTAATTCTGTTAGAGAGTAAAGTCTTTCTGCATACAGTAAAAAATAAGTAACATAAACTCAAATATACCAACACTGATAGCAGGACCAACTTAAAAATCAGCCTCCAAGAAAATACTATGTCTTCTCTATTAGATTTCATCCAAGATACGTAACTCAGTGTCAAAGTTCATTAAACATTTAAATTTTCCATCTCAAATCTTACCGGTCGAACAATAATAATAAATAAATCATAATTAAATACTTAAGCCCAAGATATCATTGCATTTCCTTATAAAATAATGCATTTCCTAAAGTTTCCAGTAAATATTTGAACACTTCTTTGAATATAATTTTAATTAAATCTTTAGGTTATCGAGACTGTCGAAATATTGAAATATTTACTTGAAACTTTACAAAATGGTAACATTTTGAATTGACTTTACACTCCCTTTAATGATCTAAAAGTCAATTCCCTAAATTACCGATTCAACCATACACCATTGATTTAAGAAACAGAAGTATGTATAGTTCGATTTATCCAAAACTCCCATTCACTTGCAATTCATTGAATGATAATGGAGCTTTATCCAAATTTATGCTGTCAAAACCAAGGGTACCCTAATAATAAGTATTTTTATCATCCATTATTAATGTCTCGGTCGGTAAAGTTAAAGGTGGTCCATTCAAATTTTAAATGAACTCTGTCCCTCCATAGTCACCCCCTTCTTCGGGTAATGTTAAACCCCCCATCCCCCATGTTACCGACAAACACAGGAAACCGCTTTAGTTGTTTAATTTACAATTTTGAGATAACATCTCTCAGGATCATTGTTGTTTAACAACGATCCAGAGAGACTTTTTTGAACAACAGCCTTTCAGAAACATTTACTCAAAATTAAAAATCTAATGACAACAAAAACAGGTCCTCTTGATTATCGGCAACGAGTGGATATCTAGCTTATCACCCCCATCTACTCATTCGCTCGGTGCAACTTTACTCGGTGTCGGTAAACCTCGCTCTCTCACGCTCCCTCGGTGCGAATCAGTCCATCGTGTCCCCGTCTAATCGTCGTCCTCGTCGTCCTCGTCGAAGTCCTCGTCGCTGGTGACGTCCGGATCGGAGGCCTGCTGCTGGCACTTGTCGCACTTGCAGACGAACAAATAGAGCGAGCTCAGGGCCTTCTGGCGCGAGTGACGGCTGCGCTCCAGGTGGCACTCGTCCAGGTAGGCTATGCAGATCTCCTCGTCGGACCGGATGTCGCGGGCGGCGCGCACCACCAGGGTACTGTTGGAGTGCGGGAACTCGACGCTGGCGTTGGGCGAGCAGCTGTGATTGATGGACGACTGGAGGACGTAGAGGCCCGAGCCCTCGCTGTTCAGGAACGTGCCGACGACTGCGACAGGGACGGAATTCAATTGCGTTGTTGAATAGTATTATTATAATATTGCTTTGAATTTCTCGTGAGAAGGAGATTGCAATTAATTGTGTCATATCGATGAATACTGTTTTACCGACTTGGTAATTATTTATAATAATAGTATTTTGAGATTTCTAGTGTAAGTAAAACAATTGCTTTTAAATAAGTTTGAGTAGTTCTATTAATACAATGAAAATACGATCTATCATAAAAATTAAGACCGACAGTCGGTAAAACTGTAGACACTCTCGCGTAAATCTCATAAACTTTATCTCTGATTTTAAAAATAAAAACTTCTTTTGTAGATTACGAATTTTTTTATTAATACTTAATTATTAATTTACCTTCATCCATTTCGTCGTAAATTCGGTCGATAAGTTTGTCAACTTGAATTCTCTGGTCATCTGGTAAGTCTAGAGCAGATACATTTTTCACCCATCTGCTGAATGCACTGGTTCCAATTCCTTGGCCATTTGTACCGACCAGAGCTAGTAAACTCCGAAAACCATTTGGAGTGAACCACTATAAATAAATCAGATGGTCATCTTAACACTAATCTTTCAAACAACTTAGTATTTTTAGAAATTATGATTTAATTTACCTCTGGCACAAGTTCAGTGTTTAACGTTTTTTGCATCATTTGCCTCAACACGTCTATTTGACCAACAAATTTCTCTCCCAAGAGATTATGAGCAATTTCCTGTGTGTCATTTATTGTTCTATGGCAAAATTGTGAGAAAGTTGAAATTATGGCTGTTTTGTCTGTCGCTTGATGAACCATTGCAACCATTCGAGCCAACAACATTATAGTTGCAGTCTCGGGTGGATAATGCATTTGTTTCCAAGTTTCTTTCAACTGAACCAGTGGGTGATGTTCGTTATTTTGCCTTGATTGCAAGCAAAGTATCTGATGATACCTACAATTTTCATAATAGATAATTTAATAAATAAAAACTATTTATATCTGCTGACTGATCTGCAGTCTAATTAACTTGTATAAGACACATTTATTTTTTATTCACCTTTGCCAAGCTTCATTTTGGCACACAGTATTACAATACTTGGTGCCACAGCTTTCGCACTCTGTAATTGAATCCTTTTGCGTTTCACAACATTCGGGAAAGGGTAGAATCTGATCATTTTTACTGGTCAGACGACGTGCATTTTCCTCTGCAGTTTCTAATGGTTTAAGGCAATGATCGCATGCCAAATACTTGTAATCTGTATTCCATGAAAATTGGCAGCAAACAAGTGGCTTTTCTTCTAATATTATGTCTCCCTCTTTATAAGAGGTTACGGCAAACAATCCTTTGCCCTGTAAATAGTAAATAAAAAATCGTATTTAATGTATGCTTTAAATTAAAATTGTAACATATTAAATTACAATTGTTATACATTAATTGAATGATAAAAATGACTTTTTAAAATAATTTATTCAAAATTTATTTTTTTTACCTACAAAAGTTATTTATATAACAAAAATTAATTGATTTAATAAAGTATAAACATTACCTTTTCCTCATTTGTAATTCTTACTTCATATCCGCTGTTACAATCCATTTTATTATTAAAATACTAAAATATATCGATCGTCACCTATAGTTGAATCTAACCTACAAAACACATGTTCCGTCGTCGGCTTGACAGTAAATAATTGCACTACGTAGATCAAATGGATTCTAAACAGACGCATAAACAATCAAACTCTGAACTCTTTACACTTCAATTTATCAATTTTCTAAATTAATTATATTAGTTCATTTAATGACTTTGAGCAACTATATGTTTTTGTTGATCTTAATTATGAAGAAAGGTACGTGTTAAAAGTTGTTATAAATGCGCTAATTGATTTAACATGATAAATGTAAATGAATATTTTAACAATATTCAATTTCTTTGAAGTGTTAAGTTTAACATCTAAAATTGCATTAAATTATACAAATTGCAAACGCGTATCTATTGTACAGTAAAATTTCACTGTACATTACTTGTAATCGCAATTGTAAAAGGTGCTAAAAAAGTCAGTTACATATTCAAATTTCGCGCTTGAATACTTACCGACCGAACAATAATAAATAATTATTTGTAATTAATTGAGAGCAAATAACGTAAAACCAGAGCACTGTCTTTCCATATATATAAGTATAATATTGTATCATTGTATGGAAAGTTTTAAACAAATACTTGAACTATATAGGTGACATTCAAATAAAATCTTCACGCTGGCGGCTGGACTATTGAACTTTTGTTCGGATGGCCATAAAATAGGTATTTGCTAAAAATTTTATATAAAAGTAATGGAAATAATATTTACCGGCCCTACCGTTGTGTTGCATAATTCATAAATCTAATTATTATAATTATAATTTATCGATAACTCCTGGGCCGACTCGATCGGTAAAATTTAAGGTGGGAAATTTGAATATTAAATTGACAAATCGCCTGTATCTCCTGTATAAAATAAAAAAATGAATTTCTTCTTACAAAATAAACGTCAAGAACGTCACAATTTTCTTATTTTATGACTCTTCAATGAAATCCATACACATCAATTCTATTAAACCCCCAACGCCTTCCTCTTTACCCATATACTTCTCTTAAAAATCTTAATTCAAGAAAAACGCAAACTAAATAAACCTACAAAAAGAACTAAACACATCAATCTGAATTTTCTGTAAAATAAACTGAAATAAACCTCAAAAGCCGAAATTCGAAACTCACGAAACATCGCGATAACCTAAAACTGATCCCCCCACAAACTAAACGATCAAAGAAAAAGCAAAAACTACAAAAACGAGTCACAAAAGCCGTGACCGTCACACGCGCGCACGCCCACCAAAAACCCGGAAGCGGCGCCTTGGGCTCGACTTCCTTCATTCCTAGTCTGCCGTCCGCCACCCAAAAACAGAACACTTCCGCGCATGTCCGAGTAAAATCCGCGATCCATCTCCCCCCCACCCAAGCGGCCACCAAAGGATCGGATCCAAAACCCAATGTCAGTCCAGTCAGTCTGCGCAGTTCAGTCGTCTGTGGCGGAGTCCGCTGCGGAGCAACACGAGAGAGAGAGAGAGAGAGAGAGAGAGAGAGAGAGAGCCTGCGTGTGCGCGCGTGTTTACGCATTCGTCACTGCACTGCACGTCCTCCTCCCTCGAGATATTTTGCGTGTACACCTTCCTGTGTTTGTTTATATACCTCGGTGTGTTATTTTGCAGTGCGGAGAGAGAGGAGTATAACACTTACGCACACCGAGCCAAGGCCTCGAGCAACAACTCCGAGAGCAAGCCGCAACGATGAACGGAATCTTGTCCATGGTGAGTGTGCGTGCGTGCGTGTGTGTGTGTGTAAGGTGTCGAGATGAAAACGGAGCACGACAAACATGGCGACCGTACGCCGCCGCTGATGCGAGATTATCGAGGAACGCGCGGGCATGAGGCAGCGGCGTTGCTGGGACTTTGAGAGGGTGCTCGTTGTTGCTGGGGTTCTTTTTCTTTGAATTTTGTTGGAATTCGCTGGGATGCCGGGGATCGAAGAGGTTTGAGGGTGGATCGTGAGTGTGCGTGCAGACGCGAATGTGTCGATTTTAGAGGGAATTTAGTAATACAATTGCTTTTTTCGATTTTTCGAGTTTTCTCGGTCGCTGAACGTGGCTTCTGTGTCCAAATTATACAAGATTGAAAATGGTCCGCTTGCTGATCCGATCGATACCAACATTTAGTTGTCAGAATTTCGAGTTTGTTATGTAGAAACAGAAAATTGAGCAAAACGGCGTTAATGAATTAAAGGGCTTATTTTTGTACGAGTGTAGATGTGAGTTTCTCGCCTGACTTTTTTTTGTCTGTGAACTTGATGGTGTGCGTGTGCCGCCTTTTCCAGAACGTGCGGGCGGTCGTAAACACACGCGAGTTTGCGCCTTGGCGTTGAGAGAATATTCGTTTTATTATATTAGGTACAATCGTTATTGTCGTGGGAGTCGGGAAAATATAGGTAATAAGGTTGGTCGAGTTCGTTGATTCGCCTTATTTGCGTATATATGAGTAATATTTTCATACTGCGCGTGTATATAAGCGTGTTTTTGAAGCGTAATTATGTATATGTATATACAATGTATAGTATACTCTATACCTATATATGAGTCCACCATTATGGTGTGAAGATAAGCATTTGTGAGGGGAAGCTTAATTCAGTGCTTGTATAACTTTTCGTGCCAAGAAATACTGTTTGAATAACAGGATAACAATGATTTTTCAGAAACTGATTGCTCCTTGTTATTTTTATGAGTAAAAACAAACGTTTTTCAGGTCTTGAGGAAACAGTGTATATGCATATATGTATGGGTGATTGGATTGTAATTGGAACACTTTGCTTCCATGAGTTTTATGCACCTTAAAAATGGTTAATCCATAGAATTATGAATGCTCAATATTGCATTTTATGAAAGCTAAATTACTAAAATGTAGACAATCTACAAACAATGCTGCTTAAATCTTTTGATTTCAAGCAATCTTTCTTTTTTTTCATGATTAAATTATTACTATGGAATTTAACAGTTTTCAGAAATTGACCTAAGTTACCTCAGAAATGCTGATATTTCGTCGTTTTTACAGATGAGAGTGTCAAGGTTGGCAAGTTACAATGGAATCACCCATATATATGTTTTAATGAACTTAGGCATACCTTATTAATGTAGTAACAAGCACCCAAAACTTATTTATAATTTATTATAGAATAGGATGATTTAAATAGTCTTTTTACACCTGTGTTTAGAATTACGGAGTGCATGTGTATTTGAACTTCCTATCTTATATTATTATAGTGTCCCCCTAGATTACAGTATTTAACACTGGTCTAGTGAGAACAGCTTAATTTTAAATGTAGATAAATGTAACATTATGACTTTTCACAACTCTCAACATCCTATGCTATTTCAATATTCTCTTAATATAAATCTTCACTTAAAATGGTATTCATGTTCAAAGACGTAGGAGTTTACATGTACTATGAACTTAACTTTGATATCCACTTAGACCATGCAATTTTCAGAGCATATAGGTCTCTTGGATTCATTATCAGAACAACAAAAAGCTTTCAATCAATACATGCCATTATCCATGGATACCATATGCGTGTGTTAGTATAACTCAGCTCGAGTCTGTGCAGCATAAGTTCCTTAGACACCTATCTTGGAAACTAAATGAACTAATGGACTGGCTAGATCATGATTACAGTCGTATATCCAATAAGCTCAATATTTTTACTGAAAAATCTTTGCATAATTTAAACATTTTATATTGTATTAAATCATAAAATAATTAATCAAAAAATAAACTGCAACTATTTTAAAGGACTTTTCAAATTTAAACAAAATTCTTATAAGTTAAGGCTAGTCAGAGAATTCATTGAATATACTCATAATATACTCATAATGTTTTTTTCTCTAGTATACCTAGGTTGCATAGAAGTTGGAATTGCCTCAGAAATAATATCAATAATGAATTAAACTTAAATACATTTAAATCAAAAGTGAAAGACCAGTTACATAAATGTTACTAATTGCAAAATTACTTATTACAAATTATACACTTTTCTCAATACTCTTACTTTATCTAATACAGTGCATCACTGTATTTTTTCGTAGTATGTGAAATATTTTTAACTCTTGTATCTATTGTAATTCTCATCACCTATCGACAATGTTATGACATGTGCTCTCTAGCTTCATAAATACAATTGTAAAAAAAATATAAAGTTTGTATATTTCTTAAAATTATTATGAATTGTAGAAAAAATTGAAAAAAAGTGACTTTGCAAAATTTAAAATTACTGCATTTAGAAAAAAACTTCTCTGGTAAAAACTCTTACATAAGGAGGTTAAATACATACGCTCAAATTTGCTTTGCTTTTAATACTACAATTAGGGAAGTTCCAACTCTAACATAGGCTGGTTGCACTAGCAAATTAGACATAATCTTTTTATGCACATACAGTCAAACCTTCCACAAGTAGAGATTTATTATATAAATAAATATACTCTAAATTGAAAAAATGTAATTAGAGTCAAATCTTATATTGTTATTTAATTATATGTATTACAGATTAATACAGCAATCCAAATAGCTTTTAAACCATTGAATTTGAGATGAATTAAATCGAAAATTCAATTTTGATCAAGTATAAATAACATAACGAACAACATGTAACGTGACTTTTGCAAGGTTTTTGTATTAATACAGATACTTAGACAATACTCCTATGTCGTGTGCCTAATAATTATTTAAATGGCATTAATTTTTCAAGTCAGCCTTTATTCTCATAAAGATTGGCTACAAAAATTATGATCCGCTATCCAAATTTGCATTGAAGAAACGATGAATTCGGATAATTATTGATCAAACCTGGGCTCCGTGATACGGCCCATAATACTGGTAGTAGAGGATAGACAAATTCGGATTATTATTGGTCAAGTAATAACTTTGTAGCTTCTATCGCTTGGTTAATATCTTGATAATTAAAATCATGATTCCATTGATCTTTCTATTATTAGTCAAGCCTGGGCTCCATGATGCGGTCCAGGCTTACAGTGGAAAAGAGACTAATTCGGATAATAATTGATCAAGCCTGGGAAAGGGTATTTCTCAAACGCGTTTTCTGAATTCAGATAATAACAGAATCTTTTGAAAATCGTACCAGATAATGTTTATATAAATACGAAGGGCATACGTTATGTAAATATCGCCGACAATGCCATTTGTATACGATTCTTGCGACGAAAATTGGCAAATTTGGGGTCCTACTTTAATTTATTTTGGTAAATGCAGTATTGTTTAAGGAAAAGAAGTTTGATATGGCTTATTCTGAACAAGATAGAGCAGGTTTAGAAAAGATTTCATCTAAAATAGTGAAAAGATAATTTCTAGCACCCCAGTTTTTACATGTCTAGATGGCGTTCGCGTATCGCGTTAGAGATACTTACGTAGCATATAATGAGTCGTTATTTTTTAAAAAATTGAAATTTTTTGTACAGGGATCTATATTAAATATTGACTTCTGTATTTTAAATAATTACTCGAGATTCAACAAGTTTTTTTAGAAAAAACGGCATTCTACGTTCTTCGAATTTGTATAAGCATTGTCTGGTTCAAATTTCAAAAGATTCGGTTATTATTTGTAGCCGGAAAACTGTTGAAAAATTTCCGTGGTAAGCAATGCGTATGGGACTCTTTCACATCCTATTAAAATTTAGACAGTGAATCATGATATTAGTATTGGTGATTCTCTATGAGACGTTAAAGTAGGCCACAATTTTGAACGGGTACAAATAGACATAAATTTTTGCATTACTGTTCTATTATTATGTACACACCTACAAATATAATTATAATAATGGGCTATGCTAATAATTATTTAAAAGCAATACTTTTTACTTCAATCTTTATGCTATCTCAAAAACAAAATTACGTTAATTATTTTAAGTAGTTAAATCTCTTGTATAGGTGTTACAGATTCTTGCAAGTTAAGATATGAAGGAGTTCGCTACTCTTTTACACTTATCTATGTATATTAAATTAAGTAAAAAGCTGCATAAACCGTTTAAACAAAGTAAATGCATCAATAAATAATTGATTTTAAACATTAAAACATCAACATCAGAATGTTCATTAATATTTTCAATTATGTATACCTGCTGTGATAATTTTTATACTCATTGTTATTTTTGCTCATCAATTATACATATATATATATATATATATATATATATATATATATATATATATATATATATATATATATATATATATATATATATATATATATATATATATATATATATATATATATATATATATATATATATATATATATATATATATATATATATTTACAGTGATAAATGTAGGATATTATAGATCAATTTATTAAATAAAAATCAGAAAAAATTATTTTTAAATAAATCTAATAATCAAACGTATCTTGAATTAATTCTAGGACTTTGTTCTACCTAGTGGGATCTGATATGTGGGCGTTGCCAATATAATATGTCGGATTAAACAGTAATTTTATGCGCAGAAGTGTGCACAGAGAGATGTTGATGATCAAAAACATGCGCAGAAAACTAATAATAATCGTGCCAAATCTCCGTTCAATGAGCTTATATTTTTTGCCAGCAGGGGGCGAGCTTCCAATGTCAGATCCCAATACAATGTAATATAAACAATGTTACTGCAGGTTTTACTTGGTACAAAATTATAAAAATAACTTAAAAGAGTTATTGTAGTTATTTTTTATTTTTATTTGTTAAAAATATATATTTAATAGTTCTTTTGCAGTTGTGTTAATAATGGTAAAGTGCACGTTGTCGTAACAGTAGTATAGTAGATAACACAGTTATGAAATTACAAGTGCATAATTTTGATTTATACGTTTTATCATATACACTTACCTTATACAAGATAAGGATATATATAGAAATATGTTAAAAATGATTTTGAACTCATATTTAAAATAGGTGCACTATTACATAATAAATTATAATAAAAAGATAATTCATTATTTATATAATAAATAATTAACATGATTCCATTTCTTTTTTTACAGACGGTGCCAGTGTTGCAACAGAATAACATGGAGCCACCAGGGAAAAAGCTGCGACTAGAAGGTATATTGCTAAAAACTGATAGATATACCGGTATCCCATGTAAAAAAAGAGAAAAAAATACTAAGGACCGTGTGCTCCATAAAAGTCGCAATAATATCACAGAAGCACCAGCCCTAAAACTAAATTGCGATAAAAGAAGAAAATAACAGGATAAACGGAAAAAGCTCAATACGTTTCTTTAGTTATACATTATCGCATTTTGGGCCAATAAATGGCCTCTCTTTCTCTCATGGCTTCCATTGAAAAAGACATTATTTCAGAGAATTTTTCGAGAATTCGCGGGTTGTAGGGTGGTTTAGGGTGTAATTTGTTGGTTAGGCGCGCGTCGTCGGGGCCCCTGAATGCCAAAAACTAATGTATGGTTGTCCTTCTGTTCTGAGATGTTACAGCAGGGAGACAGTACAGAATCTGTGGCCTTCGACTCAGCTGTGATCATGAGCGCGCACCAAAGAAAGAAAGAGAACGAATCTGAGTTTTATGTGAACTCTCCCACTGACTCACGGCAACTAAAAATGTCGAGTACAAATCATTCACGAATCTTAGATAGGTCAGCATTTTAGGCTAGCTATGTTTTTTGGTCTTGCTAATTACGAGTCTCCCTCTGGCAATTGCAGTTTTTTTTTTGTTTTAAGGATATAATATATTTTGGTTCTCATTTACCAAAGTGTTTTTAGGACAATTTATTCTTTTCAAATGTAATTCTTTCTAACATTTACATTTTTTTTTTCCTATTATTTATTACAGCCTAAAAAGCAGCTTAATAATTAATTTAATGTTTAATCACTACAAATTTATTCTTAAAAACATTTCTATATATTTTTATAAAACTTACCTTATAACTTACTTTATGATAGAAAATAATATTTTAATATAAAAACATATCTATAGTAAGGTGTGTTATATCCTTGATAAAGTCTGACAATTTTTATGTTAATGTTTATATTTTTCATTTAAAATTTATTTTATTTCATTAATTTTATAATTCAGAGGATTGAGACTTGTACTTAGATGAGGCAGTGGCGATATACATTTTATAAGTAAATTTTTAATATAAGTTCATTAAACAAATAAAGCTCAATCAACACAGGTAAGTGTTTTTTGTTGGCAAGGAATCTTGAGTGCCGAGTGACTTATGGAATCGCCATTGCTTTGACTTTTTGAAAAAAAAATATATATATATTCAAGTCATAGGAACTAGTTGTGTGGTTAGGTTGGAAAAGGCAAAGTTTAAGAAACTGGCGCAGAGAAATCGCACTGAGAGTGTTCTCCTTTGCTTTGTGCTTACAGATTTCTGCGTCGCCTCACAAGTCTCTCGGATAGTTTGTGCGCGCAACCTTCATTGCTCGACCCTGAACACGGTTAGCCAAATAATCGAATGATCTGACAAAAGTAGAGGCTCACGTGTTTGAAAGAAATTATAGTCCAGTGAAAAATTATTATGTAGTATACATAAATATGACTATATGCAATTATGTGTAATTTCTTTGTATTATCATTTAGATTGATTTAAAGAAAATCTGTCGACATTTTTAATGACTTTGACATAAATTCTTATAAATCTAAATGATTATACAGAAAAACTTCACATTTGGCTATGTATAATTATAAAAAACTAATTATACATAATATATATTCAATAATTATATATATTTCACATGTAATTTTTCCTGGAATACAGAAAGCCGTCTTCTTTTTTTATTTTTTTTAAAGTAAAACATTTTGAGAGAAAAGCACCTTATCAATGCGTCACGTTTTTTGTTTCTGTTTCAGAAAGACTAGCCCAGCCAAATTGGTAGAGACTTAAGAATATTTCTCTCTTGCTTTCGGTTGTCCGTTTGTAGCGTTTGTCCGGTGTGTAGCTAAATGATTGCTCAGATCACTTGAGTACCGGAATTATGTCGAGGATGGTTCATAAGAAAAAGTAAAAATAATATGAAAAGGAGGATGTAAAATAAATGTAGCATTGTAAAAATTAATCAATTATTTATCAATGATTCCTTGTGCTGTATTAACACATCATTAAAAAACTTACATACTTTTTTTTAAATTGTGATGCTTAAAATCATCTAAATTTATAATTTAGCAATATTATGTTTCATATAAATGCAAATTACTTCATTCACTTAATCTGTAAGAGTCCATAGTTGGATCTATATCTATTAATGAATACATTTGATTTATAATTGATTAATTAAATATTTAATACAGCCCTACCAATTTATAAAATATTGTGTCATGTGTAATTTTCTATTTCAACTATGTATAATATATGAGACTCGTGAATGCTAAACTATCAGCTCAACGTTGAAAAGACTAATTCCTATCTTGATTGTTTTAATTTCTTTGAACTTTCAGTTTCATGGAGGTACCTCGTCATGGAACCGCTGAGAGACATCGTTACTTTTCAGTTTCCACCATCCAAATGTTTCCTTCGTTTCCTTACATTGATTATAAAAATTTCACCTTTTTAAGAAATATTATTCAAATTTTCTTTTTATTATTTATTCTTTTTTTTTATTTTCATGATTGAATTCATAATAATTTTCTCTCAATTTTACAGAGCTAAACACGATTCCAGTCCCAAGAAAAGATTTTCTATATTCCCTGATTAAATCCTTGCTTGATGCTTTTTACCCAAAAAAGGCATCAACAATACTTTAACCATCTATAATTTTTTATACTGAGAAAAACAAATAACGTGATATAATTGTTTAATAAACGATGGTTGAAGTATACAAATAAAATTGATGTATGTGAAGTCGCCTAATCGTTTACTTTTACAGGAAATGCCTCGGAATACTTGCCAGGCCCAATTTACGATCTCAATCAAACAGGACAAGTGGTTGCAGGTATGTACACATAAAAGAATTTCAAATCTTTACATTTTATTGTTTTGTATTCTATATTTTTCACTGATTATCTATGCGAATTTTTTGTGATGAGATAAATTGATTAATCAATCGATGAATCAAAAATATTTAAATGTTTACTAAACATTTAAACCAGCTAAGTTCACAATTAATTTAATCTTCAATGTATTCAATATTCTTTCTATTTGGCCGGTTTTCATCATGATGTAATAATTTATATCGTGACGTATAAAAAAGTATGAGTCCTTTCGATCAAGTCATGTCGAAAGTAGATTCCTTGATTCCGTATGAGCGTTTTGCTGATAAGATCTGATTTGCCTTTGTATTTTTCACACTTATTATTTCATTGAAAAGAGTGTACTTTCTAAATATTATACTTACATGCACCAGGGCCTGGAGCAAAGTACCTGACGCTACCTGGGATCCTGGGGGCTTGCCTGCCAAAGATCTCGTCCGACCAGCAGGATACGGTAAACCGAGCTAAGAAATATGCCATGGAGCAGAGCATCAAGATGGTCTTGATGAAACAGACTTTGGCCCATCAGCAGCAGGTAACAGGAGGACTTAGATGCGAATTGAGTCTTTTATTCATTTTTGACGATTCTTGTGCTTTTCTATGTTTGGTAGATGTGAAAGTTGGAAAATGTTACATTAAATTTAACTTATTTTTTTCCAATTTATTATTGTATGTATATTTATATTTTACTTAAAAAGAGATATCCTGCTCTAACATTTAAACATTTTGTATTATTTGTATTTCCTCCACTTTGTTAAATAATTATTTATTGGTATCAAAGAGTAACTCCAAAGTTAAAAAAAAAGAATATTAAAAAGACACTGTTTTTCAAAAGTTGAGAAAAGAACTTTCACATCTCCATATAAAATTCTAAATAGTAGATGTTTTTCTTTTCGTTAAAACTAAATATTAGCTATTTTTAAATTATTTCTAAATAACTTCTATTCTAGTATCAATAAAATTGAAATAAGTATTTATAAAAAACACATAGAAATTCAACTTTAATTTTCTTTCTTTATTAATTATCAAATGAATAAATAATAAAAATTAATATTGCAATCAAATTGACGAGAATGTTTTATTCTTTTAAAATTATAATTATATCGTGTATTTGATAATAGAAAAGCACAAGAATTTATTTAATAGTAAAATTTATAGTTCAGGTGCAAGAGATCAAGGGATATAAGTGACATTTTCATAAAATCTTGCTTCATTTTATATGGTAACTATTAATATTCTCAAAACTTTAAACACGTTTTTCTCAAAATAGAAAAATGCACTTATACACCTTGACTTTTAGACATCTAAATTATATTATTGATAATATATAATTTTATTAAGATAGTCCTTGTACATAAGCTGTAAGATTTCCCTTTTGACCATCAATTAAAAAATAAGTTATATAATCAAGTTATGTAATAAAGTTATCAAAACTATTAAAACTACCTGATTTTTCTGTTTTAAATTTAAAACATAACTAAATATATGATTACAATTATATGAAAATATTTCTTAATGATTTGATTAATTCAGCGAAATTGAAAAAAAAAATAATATACAATACCATTTTATATATGTATCAGTATAACAAAATTTATTTAAAATAATTTATGATTTTTTGTATGAAAAACTTTTTTATCGGACAGTTTATGGCTCAAGTGGTAAACAAGTACCTCTTATGACAAAGGCCGACTCGAGGGTTGTGGGTTTGAATCCTCATCAGTCCGAATTTTTCGGGGATATTTAAAGAAAATGTCTCCGGATTTTTCGGTGTCGGTCTATAACCCGCTATCTGTGGGTAAGAGCAGTAATGCCCGTATATGTAATTGAAAAAAAAACAAGGACTATCTTAACGAAATTGTGTAAAAACTCAAAATTTTATTCTCAGCTCTTTACCAAAATTATTTGAAATTGTTTAAATTAAAATTGTATCAACACTATGAGTTATTTCTCAGTGTTTTAAAATCTTTAAGTCACGATCAGAGAAACTGGCACAGCATTTTTCAAAGTACGTAATAGTTATCCCGCCATTGCCTTTCAAACTTTTTTCAAAATTACATTTCATGTTTTAAATTTTCTTTCACATTTAAGAAAGAAATTGGTGAAAGCTAGTAGGAAGTTAAGAAATCTGACTGGATAATTTTTTTCTCCCTGCAGAAAAATAAGTTCGTCCTGCGGCAACAAGTTTTATTGCTAATGTGCAGGTTAGTGTCAATCAATCAAGTCATGAAATTAAAAACTAAAAAGAGAAAAATCAAAGAATCAGAGAAACGATAAAAGCAATATTTTGCCCATCACGTATAATACTCCTTGAACATTTTACCCCCCCGAGTCAATAGTTTTTTTTCTCGAGATGGTTCGGATGCGCGTTGCGATTTCGCATAAGTTGGCGGGAGCAGAGCTGTGCAATCTGAGGAGGACAAGAAATTATAACTCATCGAGCAATTTTCAAATTTGTGCTAGAAGTTAAGATCAGTCTTCCAAGCTCAACTCATTCCCTGTTTGTATTTCACCATTTAATAAATAAATGTATTGCTGAACATTTTACACAACGAAAAGGTGCAATCGAATCATTCGATCAAACATTGTTGGTTTCAGTTAAGCAAGGAAGTAAGGATGGTAAAAGAGCTTATTATTAGTAGTTTAAGATTAATGAAAAAAAATATATATATATATATATATATATATATATTATATATATATATATATATATACATATATATAACAACAAAAAAGTCACGTTGTTAAGTGTAAAAAAAAACAAAAGGGGGAGGGATATCAATAGCAGGCCGATGGTCCTTTGTGTTACAGCAAATGGCTAGTCAGCGGAATCAGGTGCAGAGACAACAGGCTCTGGCCCTCATGTGCAGGTTTGTTTGCTCTATGCCATAAAAAAAATGAAACAAAAAAACACACAGTTCCATCATTATCTAGTTCCCAAGAAAAATGCATCCTTCTACGTGGTCCAACTCGACTCCACTGTCATCCGGCATCCCTAATGTCACCATCGATTAAAACCGTTATTGCTAAGCGTCGTAATAACGTTTATATTTTAAGCTTATCTTTGTTGGTTTCAGAATATGTAGAGTGAAATTTGTTTAAACTTTTCGAAATTGTGAAGAATTAAAAATTATTTTCGGAGTTTAATGAACTTTTACGATCTTTAGCGTTATGATTCACCTCTCTTTTACAGACTTTACAATCAATTTTCAAAATGTATTGCAGGTCTTTTCGCAGTAAAACTTGCACAATTTTTAGTGTATCACTGAGATATTTTGGAGCCATCAAATATTAATAATTTAAGTTTAATGTAGTATTACTAACTGTTCGATGTACGAATATTATTTTTATATATCTAAAATTATTTTCTTTTTCTTTATTATGTTATCAACTCCTTATACAATATTTAAAAGAACTCTGCTAACTTTTAAATTTACACTTTTCTGTTTAATATATTGATTGATCAATATATTTTATATGTTAGAAATTTTAAAATTATAAATTTAAACTTTTATATAAAATATAAATATTTTTATTAAACGCGTTTGCACATAATATTTTTATTAAACAGGTTTGCACATAAATACCGTTATTAACATTTGTTTATTTATTGGTTTCTTTAATTTCTATATGATGTAAAATCGATTTAAAATGATTTAATATATGCAATAAAGGAGTCTTTTACAATCTTAAATATCGAGTTATTGCATTTCTTGTTAAATTTAGTTTATTAGTTTGCTATAGAGTCAAGGTTTGGTTTCTTTAAGAATAATTGAAATAGACAGCATAATACCTACTTGGTTTATTTTAATTAAACACCAAATATGTAGCAGTCGTTTGTAATTTTTCATTTTTTTTTTCATTTGCTTTGTAACTGTGGTTTATGTAATCTATAATTGTTCTTGGGATTTCTATTTATGGGATTGTAGATATTTATATTTCGTTCGATGTGTCTGAGGGAACCACTAACTCGCATGCCTAACAAACCTTATCTCGAATGCGCATCTTTACACCTATAGATGTTTGTAAATCTGTGATGTCACATCCCATGATATTAAAAAGCTTTGTTACAGTATATATTGGTAAAGGAATTAGCAAACAGATTTTAATGAAATTTAGTATACAGCTATAGTTACCAAAACAATTCACATAAATCAGTTACATTTTTGTGAGTCAAGGATAACTAACGAGCAATATATCAATAATACTTTCATTTTAATATATTGAGGACTACAGTTTTGAATATTACTTATAAAAAATAAAACGATAAAGGTTAAATTTTTCATAAAACATAAATATTAATATCTTCCTTCTCCGGTACCCTCATTTCACAAAACTAACTCCAAAATTTGACATAAGTAACTACGCTACATTATTGATCAAAACTCAACTCTCTACCTATTTAAACTTTCAATCACACTTCAAAGCAAGAACGAACGATGAGACATCACAGACCGCTTGAAAACTCACGAAACAGCTGCATACTCGAGCGCGCTAAAATCAACTGTATACAATTATATCTGTACTACCAAAAAAGAAAATAATCCCAGCAAGCATGAAAACTCTCATTAACTCAATGACATTCGATGCAGGGTTTACGTAGGCAGCATCAGCTTCGAACTGAAGGAGGACACGATTAGGCAGGCCTTCCTGCCCTTCGGCCCCATCAAGTCCATCAATATGTCCTGGGACCCGGTCACCCAGAAGCACAAGGGCTTCGCCTTCGTCGAGTACGAGATCCCGGAAGCGGCGCAACTAGCGCTCGAACAGATGAACGGTGTCATGATTGGTGGACGTAATATCAAGGTAGCGGGACGTACCTATATAACGAATTTCCTGTCCCTGCGCAATCCTAACAACTCCTTGGAGGTCCGATGTAATTTATTTTGTTCTTCTCCTTTTGTTTGTCATTTATATGCATTTTCCATCCTGTTGCATGCACTCACAGACACATATGCTCACACACACTCTTTCCTTACTAACTTCCTGTTGTCTCTTTGTGGGATCTTTTGCGTTTGACGTGCTTTACGTAACGATGAAAAGTTGTTTTGCTTGATTTTTTTAAGAGGATTAAAAGTTGGATGCTCAAAGATATATTTTCTTATAATGAAATGTTTTTTACTTAATATTATTATACCCATCAAAAATTGCTATTAATGTTTTACCCTTTTCTGGTATTCTCCAGTTTTGTATTTTATATTCAATGGAAATATGATATATGCGAATGTAATATTTCTTTTTTTACGGAAATTCAAATATAAATATTTTAGTGGAGCATGTCAAATTTGAAAGAACCTATTCCTTTACTTGATCCAAACATTTTCATCATTTCATAATAATTTATATTTCACTTTAAAATTATAATTTTCGAAGATACATGTTATTTTATCACATAATTTAGAATTCAATAACAACAGAGCGTGATACTGCTAAAATACATTTTTCAATATATCGAAAAGAAAAAGGTATTTTTGTAGTATTTTCATCAAATTACTTTCACATTCATCTATTTTCTAAAAAGTTATTAATTTAAAGAGGAAGGAATGAGCTCAACTCTGAAACCAATTCTTATATTTAACAGTTTCACTGCATTATAAGTTTCCGGTAAACTAATGCACTTAAAATTATTTTTGTATTTTGAATATTTTTCCAAAAACGTTCATTGTAACTTATTTTAATGTTTTATCTTAAAATACTGTAGTTACAAATAGAAATTAATAAAATGTATATCAATTTTGTTTGAATCATAGCTGGAAAGACGAAAAACTATTTTTTAATCTTCAACGTTTCGGCTGTTATTACATCAGAATGAATTTTACCTATAAATTTAAACAAATAGAATGTTTTGAAAAGTTACAAAAGTGAATACTGCACATAAATACAATGTGTATTTTAGTGAATTGTATAGTTGCAAATAATTTTATTTTATTAATTGTCGATCACTTTGGACAGAATCGTCGTTGATTCAGACGTTTATACACTTGCGGTGTAAGTAAATAACTAATGTAAAATAACTATTATCTTTATATTGCATTTTCAATGAACATAATTCTGACGAGGACGGTAATAACAGCCATTGAAATGTTAACAGCTAAAAAGTAGCTGTTCACTTAACAGCGATTGATTAATTAAAATACACTATCTCAAAACATGAGTAAACAAAGACGAACTCATTCTCTGCTCTTGACAAAACAATTCTCCGCGTAAAGGCCCTAGCACAACAACTGACGTAAACGTTGTACGAAACTGCGACAGTGTCGTAAAATCTTTTAATTGAATTTTACACCAGTGAATTCCGAAAAAAATAAACGTTTAAATGTAGTGTCGTACGGTATCTACGTCAGTTCTTGTGCAATGGCCTTCAAAATGAATTGCTTGGAACAGTTTTACTAAGGATCGGAAAAAAATGTATGTTTCGGCTAGCCTGGTCAATGAGACACTGTCGAACTTTGAGAACAGAGTTTTTTTAAAGTTTGGCAAAAGTGTGTATCTAAAAATAAAAACAAATCTGTTTTCAAAGATGAGGATGGGTGTTACATTAGAAGGCTGAATTCCAGTAGAATGTTCAGATGGACATCTTTTTAGAAACTCAAAGCTCCATGTAACAAAGTATAATGTGGATAAAGATAATATGTCGAATAATTAATAATGCAGAATACTGAAAGTGTCAAAATCCGACTTAGTAAAGCTATAATTTAAAGAATAGATACGTTTATTTTAATGGAATTACGAAGGTCAGAACCAAACAGTTAAAAACGTCCATATTTGACTTGATTCATTTTATTTCTTACTTATATTTTGATTTGATAATTGTATTATTTTTTTGTAATATTATCCTTTCTATTTTATGATAGTTCTTGTAAATTAACCATAAACATTCGGCATTATTATTTTTGACATTTCCTTTATCCTTCAATCTTTACTTTAACACAAAATAAGTCTTCAATTTATGTAAAATACGACAATAGGGAGCTTGCATGAAAAAATCCATTAGGTCCGTCAGATAGATTATCGAAAAATAATCGACACGTATTTTTTCTTTTTTTAATTAAATGATTATCAACAAAGATAGAGCAGGTTGAAATGTCGTGTGACGTCACAATTCCCCATCGTAGTATATCTATATATATATGGAGAATTGTGACGTCACACGACATTTCAACCTGTTTTATCTTTGGTGATAATCATTTAATAAAAAATAAATAAAAAACGTGTCGATTGTTTTTTGATAATCTATCTGACGGACCTAATTGACTTTTTCATGCAAGTTCCAAAAATTTTTCCAAAATTGTGTCCATCTAAAAATGTATCCTTCTGACGGAGTACCTACACCCTCAAACTTTGACCGAGTCTCATTCCTCAAACTTGCCTAAACTGTACTTAAATGCAGATACAGGAGCTGGTGCGCAGGGCCTCGCCGTCAATTATCGAGAAGCGTAAAGTCGTTAATTCTTGTCGGAAATAAAAGAGGAAAACAAGAATTATTTAACATGTATAACAGTTCTATAGTCGGTAAACTTAAAAAGATAACAAAAAGTGCATATACGTCAAAACGGTGGGACTTTTGTAGTAAAATGTGTGTTAATAAAGTGTTAAAATATTCTTGGTTTTCCTATTTCAGACAAGAATTGGAGGCTCTACATTTACCGCCTCAGCGGCAAGGTCCTACTGTACTCCTGCGCCTATATATCTAGCTCTGAAACTTATTCTAAACTTCTAAAAAATTTCTATGATATTTTTCAAGTACATGTTAAAATATCCTTAAAGCTTCAAAGAGTTTCGCTCAATAGTATCTTCACAAAAGAAACTCGCGAAAATTGGCTTAGTTTCAGTGTTTCAATTATATAGTGTTCTCCCCCTTAACCCTCGCTTCATCGTGCTCGATTTGGTCACGTTGTTTACCTAGTGGGGTGATTCGACCACCCCAACGAAAAAATATGGTAAATCCAACGTTTTTATTGTAATCGCTGGTAAAAATGTAACTACAGGGAGAAATACGAAATTCCAAATGGTGAATTTAATATGGTCAAATATAAAGAAAAGATGCTTATCAATCAGACAATTGGGACTGTGCATGAAAAAATCAATTAGATTCGTAATGTAGAATATAAAAATATAAATGATGCGTATTTTTTTTAAATAGATGCAAATTAAAAGAGTTACAGCTCTTTGAATACTCAACGTCACGAACACATTTATGTGAACGCATATACCATTGCAGTATATCTATATATATTGAAAATCTGTAAACTTTAAACGACTGCAGCTGTTTTAATTTGCATCTATATTTAAAAAAAGAAAAAATACGTGTGCTTTATTGCTCTTATATTCTACATTACGGACCTAGTGGATTTTTCCATGCAAAGTCCTAATTTTAGTGCGTTTGATAATTAATCCAGAAAGTATAGATAAATTCTTGAGGTCACTGATTGCCATTCCATTGTCCAAATTGCAAAATTCAAAATGCCAGATTCAACATGACCGACATATAAGAAACTTGCGTTCATATGTCACATCCGCGAAATTTCGAATTTCAAAATTCGCACATCAGATTCGCAAGCAGCCTGCACCCCTGCAACTACATTTTCACCAGCTATCAAAGTAAAAACGTCGGATCCCCCGCCCCCTCCCCCACTCGACGAAGCGAGGGATTAAGCAGCTGAAAACTCTCTCCAAACAATTCATTTCCTACGCCGGTAGCAAGCCTCGCCACCACTCCCCATTCAGAAGGACCCTCTCTCGCCTCTCTTCCAGGTTGTCGGGCGGCCCTCGAACATGCCCCAGGCCCAGTCCGTCATCGACGAGATCACCGAGGAGAGCAAGCACTACAATCGCATCTACATAGCCTCGATCCACCAGGACCTCACCGAGGACGACATAAAGTCGGTGTTCGAGGCCTTCGGGCCGATCACCTATTGCAAGCTGGCCCAGGGCAGCTCGCCCCATCGCCACAAGGGCTACGGCTTCATCGAGTACGAGTCGATGCAGTCGGCGCTCGAGGCCATCGCCTCGATGAATCTCTTCGACCTGGGTGGACAGTATCTTAGGGTTGGCAGGGCCATCACACCGCCCAATGCACTGATGGGACCGCCCAGTGGGACGAGCATGATGCCAACGGCGGCGGCGGTCGCTGCCGCCGCGGCCACCGCGAAGATTCAAGCGATGGACGCGGTGGCGAGCAACGCCGTGGCGATGGGACTTACCAAGCTCGGGGGCAGCACTCAGCCGATGCTCGGAACGTGTGAGTTGAGAGATTTGACATTTTTTTATTGTGGGGGGGAGGGCTTGTTGAGTGCTCGAAAGGTGCTGGTGTAAACACAGAGCTTTGGGAAGGAAGAATCCGAGGATTTTGTAACGCAGTGGATGCAGCAGTTAAAGGTAGTTATCCCCCATCTGTGCGAGTCAAAGCAAAGCTGAAGAATAATAATCTTAGTATATGGGAATGTCTTTATATATGTAAAATAAGAATAGCACAAAAGAATTATTTTCGTGTTGTTTTAATACAACTAAAACGAAAAATGGACAAATTACAAAGGAAACATCAACTTCCCATTTCATTTTCAACTTTAAGTAAATATCTCTATGGAAAGTTGTTGTTCTAACCAAAAAGAACAACTTTTAAGATATTTTCTTAAAATTGAAAAATTAATTATAAAAGTGGTTCCCCGTATTTACCAGTAACACGGAGTTTAACATCACCTTAATATTATTTCATTACTTTATGGGCCAGCTTCTAGAAATGAAAATATATGCTTTATCAGGGTTTCATCTAATTTTTCCCACATTTTCAGCCCAAATAAACTCATATTCATAGATTTTTCGTTGAAATCGCCATATTCTACGGAAATAAGACCCGAAACGCATGAAATTTGGATGATTATAATTCAAAATCTATATAGTACAGCGATCTGAAAATTTGGAGGGATATTCTTTGAGATAAAAATTGTTTTTGCTCAAAATTTCAAAAGTTTCTCGAGACTTTCGATTTTAGGGGATAACTACCTTAAATTGGAAATGGGCACTTTTATGTTTTTGGGATGGCTGAGTACGATTTTCAAGACAAAATCTGAATCGAAATTCAATATTGCTGATCCAAATTGGCGAATAGAATATTAAGATTCTTCCTTTACAAGCATTCTTAGTATATAAGCGTTTTTTTGTTAATAATAGGTTCCACTAATTGTCGGTAATTGCAGTGCTACATAAAATATACATTTTCACCTTTATTGTACGTCAACAAGTTTTCCTCGTGATTCTTTTATAAATACCGTGGCAAGTAATATTTCTGTATATCTCCAATTAACTGACTAATTATTAAAAGCTTTTAACATGAGGAACATCATATTTCGAGATCAAATTATGCACTATAAATACTACGGTTATTACATGTAACAAATGTCCTTGTGTTACTTGTACGCGATATTCAATTAGCGCATTGAGTGTCAAACAGGACTAAAAAGTAAAGCTAAACTCCAAATCCAGTATGTGCACTGTCAGTCACTGGTTTAGGTATCGGATTTCTCGGCGACAATGAAAAACAAAGAAAATTTTTGTCTTTTACAAATGAAACGTTATACCTATCTATCTAACTAGTCTTAAATTACATCTTTTTGCTGTCTATTTTTAATTTCTTTATGAATTATTTTCTAACCTACATACTTACAAAGAAAGTTGTGATCAACAGTTGAGGCATTAATGTTTGTTAATGTATGACACATATAATAGAGATAGTCTTTTAAACCAGGAAGAGTTATCTAGAATTTAGGGGTCAAGTTACAAGCTTCATTTGAATTTTTCCCTTGAACCTTGGCACTCTAAAATTTCTGTAGACAATATGTATTTATATAACTCGTATTTTAAATTTTCTGTGTGGTAATTACCTTATTTAGGCAGCTTACAATTCTCTGAACTAATTCAAAAATATCAAAGGTTTAACATTTGTGCCTCATGCGTTTTCGGAGCGTAATGTTTATAATTAGAAAATTTCATTTTTCTCAAATTAGCAATTACGTGATTATGATAATTTTCGATTCTGATAATAATTCGAGTGTTTTGCTATGTATTTTCCGCAAACAACCCGAGTCTGAAATCGAAATTAAACTCTGATACGTGTATTTTACGAGAAAAACAAAATTTTCGAATATATCTATCAGCGGGTATCTAAGAGTACATCTAACGCAAATACCACAAAAAACCAATTCAACATCTTGTTCATCCAAAATTCATTAAACTCACATCAAACCACACACCACTACCTACCTATCACTGCACAAAACTCGCTTTTCCACGACCTTCCACAAACCATCCATTATCCCAACTATATATCTATATACAACACCAGCGCATAAATTCGCCTCTCTCGCAACATCCTCCCTCGCCTCCCGTATAGCAATCAATCCTCGCTCGCATCTAAAAATAAACCTTAATAATTTTTTTCTCTCTCTCTTCTCTTGTTTGAATCGCAGCGTTGCCGGGACTGGTGCGTCCGACCCTGTCGAGCTCGGCCATCCTGGCGCCGCCCACGATAGCCAACGTAGCGCCCATCATACCGCCGCCGGGAATCGCCATACCTCAGACCCTTAACCGGCCGCCCGCCATCATACAGCCGATTCCCGGACAACCCGTGGTCATACCGCCTCCAGCGATCGTCACGCCGACGGTGGTCGGGGCTCCAATCGTAAGTGCTCGTGTGTAATGTATATGTGGGGTTGGAGAGTTGATTTTCTTAGAGGAAGGAGGGAGGAGAGATGTTGGCAAGGATGTAGGAGAGAGTTTGTTCTTTTCAAAGTTCGTAAAGATTTGTAGGGTTTTGAAAGACAAAAAACGTTCTTGGGTGCCCTTTGAAATATCTTAAGAGATAGTCTACGAGAGTCAGAGTCAGCTTCATTTAGAGAAAGAATTTAGGTATCTTCATTTTTGTTTAAAATTAAATTTATTCTAAAATTAATTATTGATTAATAATTTATAATGATTAAAATTAATTCAATTTTGATACCAATTAAGATAATATCTGGTTTTTAAATTAACTTTTACTAAATTGCATTTTTTTTAAGTTATAATAAGGATTTGTATAATTCTTCAAAATTGCAACTTTAAGAGAAGAGTACAGTCAAATTTTAAGAACAGTGTATAAACGTGATTGTATCACAACTTTGTAAAAAAAGGTATTCATTCATGAAAATTCTTATATCTATTTAAATATGCTCCAAAATGTAGTAAGCAATCCAAGGTATCCAATTCTAATCAAATCAAAAGCATAGACAATTTTTTTATAAATAACTAACAAAATCGAGCGTGCTGCACGCGTTATCTTTTCCTTTCATGTTGTCAGCTAAAGATAATCTGTATGAAATTAATATAATAAAAGATTAATATTATATAATAAAAGAAGCTGACTTTAGCGGTTAGACGCCACGATTGCATTGACATTAAAATAAGATATCTTATCAAGAAACTTGAAATTAGGACGTCACATAATATTATGACAACGAAATTTGTTTTATGGTCACGCATTTTTCGTGTCCTGGATAATCATTTTTTTGTGTAAAGATGAATATTCAAACAATGTTTCAAGTTTTAGTGTGATCTTTCCTTAAATTATTTTAAAAAATAAGTAACTACCTTCCTATAGTTACTTTATCAATACGTATAAATATTACAAATTTTTATAAGTTTTATATTTACTGTAATAAATCTCCACAAATTATATAAATTTATAATTTCGTATATTGAAGATATAATATATATTAGATACCAAACCTTTCTAAGTGGCATACCAACAGAATAAAATGTATTGGCGTAAAATATACCTATATAGAGTATACAGTATAAATTAAATGAGAAAAATTAAGTGTGACAGAACAAGTTTACATGTAACATCTCTCTTTTAATACTTCTCATACCCTCAAACCTATTGATATTTAAAGTGTCATGGCCGAAGCAAAGCAGTAACGACACTTTCTTTTTCTTTAATAAGCATATTAAACGGATGAATTTAGAAATTAATTATGTAAAACTATTCTACATGTTTTACAGTTTCAGAATCTGCAAAGAGGATAATTTGACGACAAATTTTAAATAGTTTAATAAATTTTAAATAGAGTTAATAACATTGTCACCTTTTTCTCCTACCCTATTACATACAAAACCTTTGCAACCACTTTTCATTACTACAATAGATAGTTACAATTAGTTTTAAAATCAAAACTGCTTTACTTCAACCACGACCCTTTAAATCCCAATACATATTTTCTCTAAAGTATCGCGTTCATCGAACAATCGATCGTTCCCATTCTCCACAGCAGATGCCAGTGGTGAGCGCGCCGGTCCTACCCGTGGGCCCCGATGCCCTGCGCCGGGCCCAGGAGCAAGCAGCCCACGCCAAGCAACAGGAGGAACTGCAGAAGAAGCTGCTCGAGGAGGCCGAGCCTCAGACCCTCCAGCAGCAGGAGAACATGTCGATCAAGGGCCAGAGTGCGCGCCACCTCGTCATGCAGAAGCTCATGCGCAAGGTCGAGTCGCGGGTGGTGATACTGCGCAACATGGTGGCACCCGAGGACGTGGATCAGACGCTGCAGGAGGAGATACAGGACGAGTGCTCTAAGTTCGGAGTCGTCGAGAGGGTGATCATTTATAACGAAAGGCAGTCGGAGGACGACGAGGACCCGGAGATCATTGTCAAGATCTTCGTGGAGTTCTCGCAGATGAGCGGTGAGTTTTGGGGGAGGCTTCTAGGGGGGGATATGGGCTTTTTGCTTTGGATGGTATAAGGAACTGTAGGGAGTAGTCTGGGTGAGGGGATGGAGCTTTGATTTTTTTTAACGTTGAGTTGGGTTTATTTGCGCGGATTTTAAAAAGGAAGAGAGATAGTTTTGAGTATTTTGAATATAAATTTGGATTGTTACAATTGCAATATAATTATAGAAGAATATTTTGTTAATAAGTTATTTCATTAAATTGTCAAATATATAGAATGGATTATTTAATATCATAGGAATCGAGCATAAGAGTGCAATACTCCTGCAAGTAGATTATCTGCAATAAATCTTAAAAAATAAAGAGAATTAATGATGATTGTTGATATAAAAGAATAAGAGCATTAAGCTTTCAGATATTAAAGTAAACGTTGTAACATATTTTAATTAATGTAAGGTCATGTGTTATGAGAATATGATACAACCTTTTTTGTACAACCATTGTCAAGTCTAGCTATTTTTTGGGGAGTTTTTAACAACAAAAATAATACTGCTAAATTGATAATTTATTTTATAGCACTGTGTGACCTAAACCCGCACTTAGGTCACGCTTATCCGTGACCTAAGTGGCGCTTTATTACACAGTGTAATAATGAATTCACATAGGCCACAGATCCCTACTATCCTATAATAAAAACTAAAAACACTCAAAATAAACGTTTTCGTTCATAATAATAGAAAGAAGAAGTAGTAAACCTGGTAAATACGCATGTCAAGAATCAGAGAATAATTATAAATCCTTAAAATAATGCTTCAAATTTAGAGGTTAGTTCAACTGATTGTATATGACAATTTGGCGCGTATTTTGAATATTCAATCTGAAATTCAATTTAAAATTCAGTATTAATTTTTTTTCATGATTAATATTAGAAATTTATTAAAATGTAATTTAAAAAATTTCATGATAGGGTAAATAAATATATTCTAATTAACTGGTAATAATAAACATTTATTATCTTTTCAAAAAACAAAATATCTTATTTATATAAG
This sequence comes from Gastracanthus pulcherrimus, assembly GCA_949152435.1. NCBI lineage: Eukaryota > Metazoa > Arthropoda > Insecta > Hymenoptera > Pteromalidae > Gastracanthus > Gastracanthus pulcherrimus. The sequence goes on along the minus strand of OX424572.1, from coordinate 24,410,977 downwards.
GTTCTATTCAAACAATGTATAAAAGTTGACATTGATTATTAATTAACTAATGAATTTTGGTTAAATAATAATTTGTTTATACGATTTCTAAATTCTTTAATTTATTTTTTATGTTTTTTGGATTATATTTTTATTTTTTTTTATGCGGGGGGGCTTCGCCCCCCCGAAACCCCCCCTCCTTCCCCGCCCGGCCCACCCCCGCACCATACACCCTCCCCGATGTCGGTGGCGGGTTTATGTCACGCGTGCTACAAAATAGTATACGATACTCGTGACCTAAGTGTCCATAATTGCACGGCGCGACGGTATCGCCCTCGCTACGCTCGGGCGCTAACTACGCGCCGTGCAATTATGGGCCACTTAGGTCACATGTATCGTAATATACTATTGTTCTTATATATACAGAGGCTAACTATGTTCCATCTCTGAGTAACACAAAAGTAGAACTGTTTAACTTGAAACTTTTACATTTTCCCTTGTGTTTCAAATTATTAAGAGTCTGCTGTGTTTGTAATTGATAATTAAAAATAAAAATAACTGAAAGATATGACGTTTTTCCGACGATAGGGTTTTAAGATCTGAATTTGGTTTGTCTTTGTCTAACCTATTGCATACGTATAGGTATTTTTGTCTTTCTCATCTAAATCCAGATCCATGAATCCTTGGTGTCGGAAACCCGCTAATAGTGAACAAGTATTCGAGCATTTGCACAGTAAAATTGATTCATAATAGAACATGTAAATAAACTCACCTCAATAACTAAACTTACTTAAATAAATAAATATATAAAATTGAATCCAGTCAACTATTTAGTTTTGTCAAACTCGTAATCTGAGAAATATTCTACAATCATTAATAAGAAGAAAACATTTTTTATCATGAATCATGTACTCTAATGCAATGTTCAACTCTCTACTTTTCAATGAAATCGCAAAACCATCTTCCAACCCCTCAATCTAATACCTCCCCCCTCTCTTTCTGTTTCCAGAGGCCGAGCGAGCGAGGGACTCTCTAAACGGCCGCTACTTCGGTGGTCGCCTCGTCAAGGGGGAGCTCTACGACCAGGCCCTCTACGACAACAACGACTACTCGGGTTGATCATCGTGCCCCTGCCCCCCTCGTCATTCCCGCGCCGCACCAACCTAACGATGCGCCTACTTTTTTTTTTCCTCCTATGGAAGAAAAAAGAAGAAGAAGAGAGAAGCAAGCGCCGTTATCCAACGGAAGAACGAAACATAGGAGAGCGACGAAGGAAGAAATGTACACACACAACGCACTCGATTCGCGCGAATCGAGCCTCTGACGATTTTGAATTTGAAGAAATTCATTCATCACGCGCGCATATATATTTACGTTTATACACCCACACACACACAGACACACACACGCGCGCGCGCGCGTGCACTCGGATGCAAGTCACATTTCACAGGAATAGATAGTTCGAGCGAGTCGAGCGGTAGGATTCCGTCTGTCTGAATTTTCTTGTTTTTTTATTTACTTCGTTCGAGGAGGCGAACTTTGCGCGTTTTACCTCTTCCGTTCCGAGGACAAGGCTATATATATAAATATATATATATATATATATATATATATATATATATATATATATATATATAAATCACGTAAACGAGCAGCTATAGTATGCACACTCGAGAATTATTGGTGGCTCAATCATCGTTGAAGAAGAAGAAGAAAAGGAAAGGGTTCTAAATGGATTTCGACGAAGAGCAGAGCGCGCACTTACTTCCAGACCTCCTGTCGTGCACTAATACTCTATATCTATCTCTACCGTTCGCTACGTATTGATGGATACTTTTTTTTTCTCTCTTCGTTTCTGATTTGTATAACAGTGCTGGGAAAAGCGTGCAGGAGACGGAAAGACTTTGATTACGTTGACGGTACAAATAATTGAGTATGATTTGTAAAAAAAGAAATAAAAAATAGTGGAGTATATGTTGTTTTTGATGAAAAGTCGCGTGTGAGCCGATCCGGGAGCTGCCCGGGGCTGGTGCGATGAAGTTCTTTGGTTACAGGAATGAGTGTAACTGTATTCAAAATATATAGATATATATGTATATGTATATATATATATATATATATATATATATATATATATATATATATATATATATATATATATATATATCTATCTATCTTAAGTATGTATAGTAATATTTAATTAATAATAAATCGTTTTTCAATGAATACTGGAGCATGTTTGTCATTTTCTACAATCCATCGCAACAAACCTGTGTTATTTCGTACCCTCAACTGAATTTTTATATTGTACAAGTCTAATAACCCACCAAATTTTAGTTGAGGGTACAAAATAACACTCAACTTGAGAGTTTTCTCCATACAGCTAAAGTTTGTATATAATTATTATAACTATAGGAGGAGTGCAGATAATTAACTTATTTAAAGTCAAAGTTCGAATTACAAATTTTGTTATATAATTCTTATATATTAGATGAATAAAGTTACTGACGTATCTGTGCAACTCAATAAAGAAATAATCTTTTATTGATAAGTAATTATTCTTGTATTAAATTTAAAAATTACCAATCCAATATTTAAAATTATCGATAACTTTTGGTTTCGTTTATACAGAAATCTTATTGTGGATTTCAATTACTTATAAGGGGAGATGGACTCTGGGTCTTGAATTATTATGAAACTTTGGGGATCGACTTTTGGAACCTAAAAATGGAGCCCAGTATCCGTAGTTTTATCCCATGAGACTTTAAATCTGAGATAGTGCCAAAAAACATTAGCATTGCTCAGAATAGGCAATGCTAAAAAACAAATATATATAGATATACTATCAACGTTAATGAAATACGCCGTATCTACCGTACAAAGGCCCATGAGATAAAACCACGAGTATTGGGCTTCGTTCTTAGGTACCAGAAAACGATCCCTAAATTTCATCAAAATCGGTGACCCGGACTCTGTGGCCCCCCTTGTTAGTCCAATAGTTGGTTTGCTTCTTCTGAAAATAAGAGTTTTTATTTAAAATTTTAAGCTTATATAGGTACATGTAAGATAAGCTTATACATATACATCAAATTTTTCATTTAAATATATGAATTTCAAAAGTGGTCTTGAAGGGTATATCACCTCTGTTCGATGTTTAGTCAATCAAACTTAAATAATTTCTTTTCATTTTTTAATCAAACTTAAATAATTTCTTTTCATTTTTTAAGGAATGGCTTGTTAGTAATGTTAGTACACTCATAGTGACTTTTGTTATTCGATAAGTAAAATAATTGAAAATCCTAATTATTTATTCTAACACACTTTATTAAAAATAAACAATTAATAAACAGTTTAATGCCAAATACTTATAAAAATTTCATTATTAACATTTCTTTTTTAATTTCGCTAGCAGGTGCGCATGTGTTGTGTCACGGTGGTCGCGCGCGTCGACTGCTCTTGTGTGCGATTGTCATATTCATATCATAACCTCGTAGCGGCTTTTCTTTTCGACATTTTCCGAATTATTTAACTATTTTCCCTGCATCGCGTAAGTACAGAATCACACCTCAACAAAATCTCCTACCGGCTAATAATTCACTTTTTCGTCGCGAAGCGATTCATCGATTTCACAAAGTAATTAACGATGCGCCGCTTCGCGATTTGCCGACGGTGACGTCAATTTATATTATCGTGGATTTGCGCATGTACTGTACACGTTTTAGGCATTTACTTACTTGTTGGCCTTTTTTTTTATCTGTTGTGATCTGTGTAGCCCCTTTTTGTTGGCAATTAAGTTTTTCAAGGTTAAAAGTCGATTTTATCTAACCTTGTAATAATTCTCAACTGATAATTTGTATCTCGTTTAATTTGAGATACACTAAGATACTAAGTAGGTAACAACTGGTTATTTGTATTTTTATTTTATTTAATTAGATTACATTGTAACAAATACAGTACCCACATAAAAATAACAAATATGTTACAATAAGACCGTATTCTACAGAGATGTGTATACACGTATGGTTGCAAAAATAATAAGCTTTTATTATTTATCACTCAGCATATGTTGATAAAGTTCTCTCTATTTATCTTATCACATCCATTTATCTCATTGTCCATTATCATTACTTTATAAAATTCATATTTCTTATCCATTTTTCTATCGTCTTTACAAAAAGGATATTTAAGACAGTTCTATATCTTACAGTTAATCGTTCACTACAAATTTGAACAATGAGGAAGTCTAGGACCCATGACAGACATGTAAAATCCAAACTGAAGATCGAGAAAGAGGATCACGAATCGCCTACGAGAACGTCAAGCTTCCAGAATTTCTTGTGGAAGGTATTCATACCGCTTTCCGTGATGACGATTGCAGCCTGCCTCGGCTACAAGGGTTACAATGAAACCCGCGTCAACACTCCGCTGAGCAATGACAAGCTCGTTGAGATAAGCAGGCTGGACAAGCACGACTACTACTGGGGATCGTACAGACCTGGTGTCTACTTTGGCATGAAGACGAGGGAACCCTTCTCGCTGGTGACTGGACTCATGTGGTACTTTCCCAGTACGTTGCAAGCCGACGGCAGAGGTCTGAGACACTGGTGCACGCAGGACGATAGATTGGAGAGATACGGCTGGACCAAGCATGATGGGAAGAATTTTGGAATTCAAGAAATCGTCGATAACGGCGTTCTGTTGAGGACTTCGTTCGTTAAAAATACGCATGGTTTGAACGGAGGAGATTGGACAGCTAAGATCAATGTTTCGTTTGTAAATCCAAATTCTAAGAACAAGAAGATATCACTTTTGTATTATACTGCTATTGAAGACAAGACGAACGGTAATATTAATCCAGTAGTGGATCAGCTGAGCGATGCATTGACGGGAGTTGAAGGAGAAACTAAAGAATTGGGGTACTTCAATTTGAATTTCAATGTGAAAAGTGGAGGCCCAGTTGATCAATCTTATTTGATAACAGCAGCTCCCAATCTGAGTGTCTTGAAAGAAACAGTTCTTCAAAATTTGAGAATCGTAACTCTAAAAGGAAAAAACAAGGAGAAAATTGTTTTGTCTGGGGAAGAGTTGAGGCTTAAAAATGGTCAGATGTTGATACCCAACTTCATAGTAACGCAAATAACAACTGATGTGCCTATGGAACTTGAAATTAGATTCGAGCGAAACAGCATAGTGAGTCATAAAGAAAAACTAACTGGAGATGGTTATGATAAAGCTCTGAGAAATTATGAAAAACAATTCGATGAAAAATTTGAGAAGATATTCAAGTTGAAAGAAAAAGAATATAAAGAAGATGAAATCAATTTTGCAAAATTGGCTTTTTCTAACATGATTGGATCTATAGGGTATTTTTATGGATCTGCACAGGTGCAAAGTGTGTATACGCAAATCCCTGTACCATATTGGAAAGCATCACTGTATAGTGCAGTGCCCAGTAGAAGTTTCTTCCCAAGAGGTTTCTTGTGGGACGAAGGTTTTCATGGTCTGCTCCTCTCAAGTTGGGATTTAGACGTAGAAATGGATATTATCAGTCATTGGTTTGATCTGATGAACGTCGAGGGTTGGATTCCTAGGGAAATGATTCTTGGTGAAGAAGCACTGGCAAAAGTTCCAGAGGAATTTGTCACTCAAGTCAACACTAATGCCAATCCACCAACATTCTTCATAACTCTGCAGTATATATTAGAACACAAACGTGGTGAACTTTTGTCTAAACACTTGCACTTGCTTGAAAAATTGTACCCCAGACTACAAACTTGGTTTGATTGGTATAACGTGACCCAGAAAGGTGAAATTTCTAGCACTTATAGATGGCGAGGCAGGAATGAACAAACCAATAAAGAATTGAATCCTAAAACTTTGACGTCAGGTTTAGATGATTATCCAAGAGCATCTCATCCAAATAAGAATGAGCGTCATATTGATTTGCGCTGTTGGATGGCTCTAGCTTCCAATGTGATGGCTACTCTCGCTGACATTTTAAATAAGCCATCAGGAAAATACGAAAATACTTATGAATATTTATCTGACAATACGTTACTAAATGCATTGCATTGGTCTCCTAAAACTGATACTTATGCTGATTTTGGTCTGCACACAGATAAAGTAAGATTGCAGAGACCGAATCAAGCTTCTAGACAGGTCAAGGTAAACCAAGATAAGATACGAGTAGTTTTGGAAGAACCAGAACACAAATTTGTGGATACTTCGTTTGGCTACGTTTCTCTCTTTCCATTCATCTTGCGCATTATAGATCCTAATTCGTACCAACTCCAGAAAGTTTTGCAGGATCTTAATAAACCTGAATTTTTGTGGACAGACTACGGTTTGAGATCTCTTGCTAAAGTGTCGCCAATGTACATGAAGTACAACACTGAACACGATCCACCTTATTGGAGAGGAGCAATTTGGATGAATTTGAACTATCTGACCGTAGCTGCTTTGCATCACTACTCTGAAATAGATGGTCCGTACAAAGCACAAGCAGAGAAGTTATATTCGGAGTTGAGGAAAAATTTAATAAATAATGTTATCGAACAGTACAAGAAAAGTGGGTACTTGTGGGAAAATTATGGGGATAGCTTAGGTGAAGGAAAAGGCAGCCATCCATTTACTGGGTGGACTTCTTTGACAGTTTTGTTAATGGCTGAGCTTTATTAAGGATTCTATTATTCCTCAATTACTTAAAGGATTTTTAAGGTTCTAGTAATGCATAGGAACTTATGATAAAGAAATTTACAGTTTTAATTAGGAAAAAAAAATATTTGATAGTATGCTATTCTATTAGAATCTGAAAAAACTTGCAAGGTTTATTAAGTTATACAAATAATTTTCAAGATAGACAGATAGGCTGATTGAAAATCGTTGGTATTATTTCAATTATGTTTTTATATCATAAAAAAGTAATTGTATTCTTAATTGATTTTTTCAATTCTCTTTAAAATTTGATATTTCTAATTCTATTTTTGTAGAAAAATAACACCTTCAGGTGATTTTGAAAGAGAAACTTTGTAAAAAAACTAAAAATTTTATAACTTCTATCAGAAGTTGTAACATTGTCTTATTGGGACCTGAGTTCAAGAATATATGTTTTTTGTAATTTTGTAATTTATTTTATAAAACTTGTTATTGAATTCTTTGGGAAGAAAGTTTTCTATTTGGGTTTTAAATTCGCTTTATAAAAATTAAAATTTAAAACGTTTTTGTTACTGTATATATTAGTTAAACAAAAAAATTTAGATGTTCTGAACATTTTCCGGAAATTTATTGTTATTTATCAGGAAAATTAATTATATTAAAATTTAATTTATCGTTACCAAAATAATCAATACTCATTGTTGTTTATATTGAAATGTGTTCCTTTTTTTTTGCAAATTTTCTGTTATTTCTATTAAAATATACTAGAGTATAGGATCTTTTTCTACGACTTTACTGTATATAAAACACATATCCTCCTCAAAGCCTTAAAAGGTAACATAAATGGTAACAGAATGTCTAAAACCAGATATAATAAAAAAACAGCATTGAAGATATTATGTCAAGAATCGTTGAAATAAATTCTAAAGAGGAGGTAGTATGTGTATCACACCATCTCTGTACAAATGAATTTTAAGAGATATCCTTAGAATCTCATTCTAATACCAACAAAACATGCAGCATAGCTACAAAATTAAATCTTAAGATGTGCTTAAATTCATTCTTCATTACCTTCATCAATAATGACGAGAACTACCTCACAGCTACTGATTATCATATCACAGTCTTTTATGGTGCTAAAGGTCTAAAATTGGAAATCTGCTCTTTGAGTATCAGATACTGAAAACAAATAAAGTAATAGTAGTTACTGCAGATACTTAATGTCAAGGTATGAAATAATATTTATCGTTTAAAATAAAATTATAAAAATGTATTACTTTATAATAGATTTTTACTTTACCTCACTTAGGTATATACAGTAAGCGTTTATTATAGTTTGAAAAAAGATAATTAGACAAAAATTTATGTGGTCTGACTCAATAAAGTTACTGCCTCATTCAATAAAAGGTAAATTTTACATTATCAATACATATTAATGTAAAAAATATATATATTAACAAATTCTAATATTTTTTTACAGGTTCTTTATTAAAAATGAAGAATATTTATATAAGCAACGGCTGTTTTTAGCAAATACCTCTAAGCCTTACTTAAAGTTAATGTCTACTTGGATCAAATTCTCGACATTCCTGTGCTGCATGAGGAGTTGAACACTTTTTCCTATGGAAAATAATTTGTACTATTCTCTTCTTAAATCTATTTGCAGATAAAATAAGTAATGTAGATCCTTTTAGCTATTTTGAATTTTTATAAATTCAAAATCAACGTTGTTTGCATTTAGCAGAATCTGCTATTTACTTTAATTCCTAGGCAGGAGCCCAGGCTTATGTTAAATGTTTAGGAATGAAGCTGAATGTCAGACTATTCTACTAAATGCTTACGACATCAATATACTTACTGATAAACGATAAATCAAATTGCTCTGGTTAGTCTTTGAGAACTGACGTGTTATCTAGCTAGACTAATCTCTTGTAAATTTATGAATTTTAAAAATATTCAAAGAAAAATCTAGTTTGACTAAGTCTAAAATAGAAATTTACATCCAACATGTGATTATAAATTGATTTAAAAATAGAAAATTCAAATTAATGAGTTTTTGATTTATTTTTGTAAAGTATAAAAGCATAGATAGTGAATAGAAGCTTAGTCAAGTTGACGGTATGAATGATAGGGGTATATAATTTCTTAGGAATTGTGATGGTTGCCTGTATGATATTAACAGAGATCTTTTAGCTAAAAGAATAGATGTAAAAGTTATTTCTTGAATACACATCTTGCACATATATGATAATCCTACAAATAAGAATAAATCACTTTATAAAAAAGATAGAATTGTTCATTAACCCATTTAAAATATAAATAATAATCTTGGTTTATTTACATCAGGAAAAATCTAAAATAAATTTTAAATACAATATATACAATCAATCTAGGGATGTAAATAAAAATCTATTTACACAATTTCAAATTTACGTAACGATGAACAATTTCAACTCTTTGGCTTCTTTTTATAGTTACGACCAAATTCTTTATATTCTTCGTAAACTGGAAAGTTGATCGAAGCATGCTGCGCCAATGGCTTAGCATTGGTATCAAGAATGTCAACGCTGGTGGTATCTTTAGCATAAGTAGCCTCAAGTTCAGCTGCATTCTTCCTTTTAGTAATTATCATTTCGTAGTTTTCAATGACCTAATAATAAAACAAATTTATTGAGTGGTTTCAAATGTAACATTGTTAATGATTCATTTTCTGGATTTGAAAAATATAAATAATTTTTTATATTCTCCAATTAAAAATACTAATTTATTTATTTTTTGGAATTTTTTTTGTATCACCTCGGATTCATCTGGTGCTACATTTCTGCGATGTCTCAACCAGGCTTCCCACTCTGCAGGCAGTTCCTGCTCAAAGTTGTCCTTGTTCACTGGTACAAAGTAGCGATTGGGCTTCTTGTGTATGGACTTTGTTTTTTCAATTTCATAGTACTTGGTACCAAAATAATCCGTGCCTACGCATGTGTGTTTTGGCACCTTAGGTGTCAAGGATCTGATAAACTCCTTGAAAATTATGTGAAACAATCGACGTTCTTTTCCTGCCATTCTGATTATGGAGAATTATTTTGCGTCATCTGAAAATAATAAGAAAACTTGCTCAATTTAAAAGTTTCAACAGCAGCTCTCCCAGTTCATAATTTCTTTTTGAATTGTTTAAAGTACAAATAGATAAATTTTGAAGTTTTAAGTTATAATTGCCATTTGATACATGACTACCAACTAAGTATTTTATTGTAAGAAGTTTAACACATTGACTCTAGTAAATTTGAAGTTTAAAGTTTTGATTGTCATTCCATGTATGAAAAATGGCTAAGCATTTTATTGCAGGAAATATAAGCTGTAGTAGCCTATAAGTTGTGACCCGATTTAGTTTGACATTTTGCACAGTACATAGAAACGATCATGTGACGAATCCACAAGTGATTCGATAGAAGCTCTTAAACAAGATTACACCCAACTGAGGCTTCACCTGTAAAGTGACGCTTGAGAAAAATCAATCACCTAATTAAATAAAGTAGCTTGTGAACAAGCTCGCCGTTGCTCAAGAATAAGATTCATTTGACTACTAGTGCATTCAAGAGTTTATTCAGCAGTCTGTGTTTCTTTGAATAAAGCAATAAGTGGCTTGTCGTATAGTGAGATTCTTACTCAAACAACAGATATAGCTCTCATATAATAATATACTATGTAATAGATAATAGGACAGCAATGTAGCTAAAAATTGCGCCATTTGCATGGTTATAAAAGTTAACATAAGAAAAACTGTTCCATTTAGCATGACCTTATATTTATAGTAAGTCAATAAGTACCTAACAAGAACACATGACACTTTCAACAAATTCCAAACGTAAACCATCGTAAAAAATGTATTAAAAACGGAAAAGAAACTTTTTACTCATTTTCATTGCAACTCATGACGTCACAACATGTTCGTTTCGCACACTACAAAAATTGACAAAAAAAAACACGATAACAACTTACAAACTTTATTCCTCGCGCAATATGACTTTCTCCTCTCTCCTTTCTCGAATCTGCGTCAATCCTTTCTTATAATTATTTAATCGTATATAAGTATTTCTCGTAGAAGATAGATCTGTCATCAAAAGAGAAACTTTTTTGCGTGCGTCTTACAAGTTTAGAGCAGAATGCATCTCGATGCGATTTTGTATCTCGAAATGTATCGAGGTCGAGATATAATTGCTTCTCGAACGATAGGGGCGCGAGTTTTAAAAGTGCCTCGGCTTCGCTGACGAGGCGAAGCCTTATTTATTCTAGAGCTCGGATATTCTGCGGCGAGCCAGGCGTGAAAAGCGAAATGGCACGATGGTGCGAAATACTTTACGCGTCAACGCGTGCTTTTGAAAAAGTAAGAAAACGTATTAAAAAGTGAGAAAACATAAGAATACATATGGGAAAATTTCTAGAACTTTTAACTTTCAAATGTTGAAAATGAGGTCAACTTAACTTAGGAGCTCAGCTCTAGTTTTTTTCACACAACTTTTCGAGACTATAAACGATTAATATTTGCCCATGAATAAGCCCGAAATATGTGCCTACCGAATCTAAAATGATTTATCAAATACGGCAGGTTAGAATTTCCATGTATATATTTTTTCTTAAAAACAGTTCTAAAATATTTGTGCAGCTATTTATATTTTTATTTTTGATACTTAAATCAAACATTTGTATTGCATTAGTGTTATTTTACAAATCACATTGATCTTAATGATTCACTTAAAGTGACTGGTAATGGTTCGGTAGAAGGTACAACGAAAGACAAGGATGCGTGACTATATTTACTTCTGATTCCGAGAGATCCTTTGAGAAGGATGAGGATTCAAATGATTTATTTACATTTACTTACATTGGTAATATGTGAACAATAACGTATAAATACCTTTAAATCAAAATAATACATAATAAGCATAATAGATTATGCTTCTGTTTCTTAAAACATAACCTTTAAGTGGTTGTTATTGTCATAATTTTGCTTATCTAATTTTATCGGGGCAAATAATATGGGAAACTAGAAGGGTCGACCGTTACACGCCTTTATAGTAACTACCTAGTTTGCCTACGTAGATCTACATAGTGCGAGATTATTCTACATAGATCTATAAAGTAGACGGGATAAATTTCTACCAGGGAACTGTGACAAAATATATGAAATATTCGATAATATTTTTTAAAATTCTGTTCCAAATGAAAGCCCAATTTCACAGTTTTTCACGAAATTCTCATGGTTTTACACACTTTTTCGTACATTTGTCACAGTTTTTCACATTTTGAAATTTCCACTAGGGAATATGAAGATTTGTTCAAAATTGTTCAATTTTGCGAGGAATCGATCAAATTTGTTCATTCAATCGTCCGAAAGTGCCAATTTTACACAAGTTATAAAATTCAGTATATAATTATTTGCTCCTTTCATAAAATTTTGTATAAGTCATTTATATATAAGTTTCTTTTTTTTTTCATAACAAGAGGATTTAGAAGCACGGTTTAATTTTAATATAAATAAAGAGTAAACAATCAATATTTGGTTCAAGTATACATTTGAAAGATAAAACATTATAATTTAATTAAAATTTAATTTAAGGTGATGTTAAACTCTCCTATTACCTGCGAATCCAGGAAACACTTTTATCATTTAATTCTCAATTTTGAGAAAATATCTCTGGAAGGTTGTAGATTTTGAATGGGGCAATAACATTCCAAAGAGATATTTACTCAAACTTGAATTTTAAATGAAAGAAGTGGTTCCTCGTAGAGGTCGGAGATGGGTGGGTTTAGCATCACCTAGTTTAAGATAAGTAATTTACATATGGATGTAACGTAATTGAAAGAAACTTTAAAAAAAACTATAATAACTTTTTTACATTTTAATTTTTTTGTAAAATTCGAAAACAGTATGAAGTTGGCTTATATGCATGTTCTCTATTCATTTAGGATCTCTTTTGATTAAGAAAAAAATAATCTTTTAATCTAAATAATGCACGATGCCGCAATGTACGAGTTAAAAATTAAAAAGTTGAATGAAAGGTATGCTAGAAAATTAAACGATTATAAAACGGAAATTAGTGAATTGAAAGTATAGAACGAGGAATTGCTAGAAAAAAACGAATTATTGAAAGATCTCAACAAAGAAATAAAAGATAAGAATACGTTTTGTTAATGGAAAAGATTGAGGTTAACAATATGCCAGCATACAATTATGCACAAATACTAAGCAAAACAAAAAGAGACATTTCTACTAACATCACCAATATAATTGTAAAACCGAAAAACAAAGCAGAAATAGAAACAATTCAAGCTAATATTAAACTCAAATTGTGTCAATCGGATAAGCAAATAAATAATGTGTTGACTACACAGGACAAGATAATTATAAAATGTGGAAATAAACAAGATGCCGAAGAGATCAAAACAATAATAGATGAAACATGTGAAGAACATATAACAGCTGAAATAGAAAAAATCAGGAATCCTCGAATAAAAATAGCTAGAGTAGATAGTGTTAACGTTGAAGATCCGGACAAACCAGCTAACGAAATAATAGTAAAAAATAAACTTACAGAAGCTGATCAAGTCAATATAGTACACAAATACATAAACAAAACCAGTAATTGGACGGTTATTACCGAAGTTAACTCGAGTGCCTACGAGAATATGATGATTAGAAGGAAAATTTTTGTTGGATACAGCAGTTGCAGAATCTTTGACGATTACAACATCAACATGTGTTACAAATGTTGCACATATGGTCACTCCAAAAGTAAATGTCGGTGGAAGGAACGTTGTCGATACTGTGCTGAGGATCATGATGGCGAGTCTTGTAAGAACAAAGCAAATCCTAAATGTGCTAACTGTATAAGTTGTAATGAAAAATATAAAACAAACAGACCTATAGATCATTGTACAGACTCTAGAGATACATGTGAAACATACAAAAAATACTTAAGAAGTACAATAAAGAAAATTGATTACCCTTATGATCCAAAGACAAGAAATGGATAATGATGAAACAAGAAGTCAGGACGTGAGTAAATTTTATCACGCAGTGTCTAATGGTCAAGAAAACAACGACGAAGACAGCTGGTTTGAAAGTATACAGAAATAAATTATACACAATAACATCGAGACACTAAACAATAACATAAACACTAGTGATTCTGTGATAATGTATGTAAACATAAGAAGTTTAAATGCTAACAGGGATAAAGTTGTTTTGCTTTTAAATAGACTCAAAAATAAACCTCTTATTATTGTTTGTGCTGAAACTTGGAAACTTGTAAATCATATTAATAACGATGACTATAAAATAGAAGGCTACAATTTATACTATAATGAGAGTTTTATTAACAGATCGGATGGTGTTGCTATATACATACTGCAGGGAATGGTGCAGGAGACTAAAATAATTGAAATAGGTAGACTGAAAATAATAAATGCGAAGATACAATTAGAAAACAATAAAAATTTGGAAATTTCTGCTTTATACAGATCACATGATCTACCAAACACTGAATTTATATTAAATCTAAAAGAATATCTACAAAACAAACTAAATAGCAAAAACCATCTGATACTTGGAGATTATAATATAGATCTATTGCAATTGAACTTCTTAAGTCAGGAACTATTAAATAATTTCCTGGACCATGGTTACATACCGTGTTTTCAAGGAGTGACTAGACCTTCAGAAAATCAATTAGAAGGACAAGGCTCGTGCATTGGCAATGTTTTCATTAATACAAATGCCATTAAATATACTTCTCATACAGTTAAGTACCTACTGGCTGATCACTATACGTTATTTATCAGCATGAATAATATAAATTTTAAAAAAGAACAAGATAATTGCTATACTTGCGTAAACTATAAGAGACTAAAAGATGTTGCTAATAAAGTTAATTGGAAATCATTGTTATTGCAGGATCCTAACCTTTGTATTGATCTATTAATAAATTAAATTAAAGAATGCGTAAGAAAAGCCAGTACCAAAAGTAGAATTAAAAATAGTACCAATGCGCCAAGAAAAATGTGGATTACTAAGGGAATTATTATATCTTGTCAACAAAAAGAACATTTATACAAATTATGGAAATTAAATCGCAATAATGATAAATTAAAAAAGGACTACAAAGATTATGAGAAAGTACAAAATAAAATAATAAAAGATGCCAAATTAAAATATGAAAAATCTCTGGTTGAAAAAAGCTCCGGAAACATACAAAATTTATGGAATTTTATAAACATGAAAGTAGGAAAATCTAAGAAACAAGATTCAATAAGTTATATTAATTACGAAAACAGAAAAATAACAGAGCCTACTGAAATAGCTAATATAATGAATATATATTTCTGTGAAATTGGAGAAATGCTAAGCAAAGACTCTCAATCAATGAATCCAGGCGAATTAAAATTACCACCAGTTAATTCGAACACTATATTTCTGAATCCGACAGACCCCCTTGAAATACTCAGTATTATTAATAACATGAAAGATAAATCGTGTAGAATTGATAATATCAACACAAAAATTTTAAGGAATTTATCTTCATTCATCATTGAGAATCTAGCTTACGTTTTTAATTTGTGTATTGAAAAATCTATTTGGCCTGACTCGCTAAAAAGAGCTGAAGTTGTACATATTTTCAAAGCCAAAGATAAAAGCAAAGTATCGAATTACCGGCCCATTTCATTAATATCAAATATTGCAAAAATTTTTGAAAAAATCATATATAATAGTCTTTTTAGCTTTATAAGTACAAACAATATTCTGTCAAAGCTACAATTTGGTTTTATAAAAATCAGAGGAACAACAGATGCTCTAAGGCATATAACAAATATTATATATAAAAACTTGGATAAAAGTAAACCAATAATAGTGACTTTTCTGGACCTGGCAAAAGCGTTTGATACGGTAAACCATGAAATCTTACTTAGCAAACTTTATCGTTATGGTATTAGAGGTAATGCATACTATTTAATAGAAAGCTATTTAATAGATAGAAAACAAAGAGTAAAAATTAAACACTCAGTGAGCGAATATAAAGACATTAAAATTTTGTCATATGATGATGACACAGCTATTGTTTCCTCGGACATCACGTGGAAAGCTGCAGAGAACAAAATGAATCAATTTTTGGCACTAATCAACAATTGGCTTCAAGCTAACAAACTGCACTTGAATATAGACAAAACGATTTATATGACTTTTGGCAACTACTGTGATAGTGTTCCTACAAATGTTGAGATAAAGATTAACAACAAATGTTTACAGAGGGTTGAAGAATGTAAATACTTAGGGATAATTTTTGATTATAACCTTAAATGGAATAAGCATATTGAATATATCATTAAGAGAACCAAATATCTTGTCTATATATTTTATAAATTGAGTAAAACTATGCAAACCACAACACTCATGTTAATATACTACGCTTTTTTTATAGTCAAATAAAGTATGGAATTATTGCGTGGGGTGGTGCGTATAGGAATTGCGTAGGAATACTACAAAATGTACAAAATAGATTGTTAAAGATAATAAGTAGAAATACTTTTATGACTGAGAAATACCCGATGAATTTAGAGCAATTATTTAAATATGAATGCTTGATGTATCACTACGAAGAACTAAAACAATTGTATAGTGAATCTAATAGCAGGACTAGAAACAAGAGTATTATTCTGCACAAGTATAGCAAATTAGTAAGTAACAAGTAATTACTTACTAATTTGCTATACTTGTGCAGAATAATATATATATACACATATATACACAAAAAATATATATACACATATATTTTTTGTTACAAAATGGAAAGTCTAATGTATATATTATATATATTTTCTTTTTTTTTTAGTTTTAGTTATAAGTTATTTTTAGTTTTATCTTACAGTAAGTTTCTTAACTGTAAGTTATTTTAGCTTTAAGTTTTTTCTTGTATTTTGTTAATGCCAGGCTTGCGATCAGGTAATTTTATTTACCTCTGCGAGATGTATACTCTTTTTATTGAGTATGTATATGTATACTGGTTGAATAAATAAATAAATAAATAAATAGAATGAATTCTCGAAATAGATAAGACGAATTTCATTTGAAGATAACAGAATCCTGTCGTGAGAAACGGAATAATTTTGAAGCGAAATTAATTTCTCTTTTTTACTAGATATGAATCCTTTACCACAAGAGATATTTATTTCCTATCGTACGAAACTCCTCTAAATATCTATTTTGAGATACTCGTCCTCTTGAGGCAATAGGATAATTTTATAATACCAAATTAGGTAGATACTGATTATACATATTTGTGAAAGAAAATAAGATTGTTATAAATTTATCATGTATTTTAATCAACATTTTAAGCTAACTGCAAGCCAAAATCGCAGATCCTCTATGAAAGTGAATGAATCGATAGATGTGTGTCAACAGATATCCCCTCACAATGCATCTTTACATTTCATTCAAACATCAAATCTTCGGCGGATCCCTCGTTCCCTCGAGTTCCATTGTCAGGCCCCAAGGCCCTTATTATCCTGCACGTTCTATTATCCGCGCAGCATTTTTCGGGTTCACTTGCCACGACGGGCTATATATACCACAACAGGTTGCATCAATGAGTTAAGCCAGCGTAACTAATATTACGCATTACGCGGCGGCCTTCCGTATCTTTTATAAACGCCCCGGAAAACTCGTGGGCGCATCGCTGAAAGAAACGAGAGCTATTCTTTTATCTTCTGCGGCGTACTATAATGAAGCAGAAAAGGTTCTTGGTGAAATACCTACTTATTGATTGATTGGAATGGAGATATTATAGTTTTGAATGAAATAAGATGCTGGTTTAAAATTTCAATTTCAGATGAATCGAAAAACTCGTAATTGGAATTGATAGAAGAGGGTTACCAAATAGAGTGTACCAAATAGAGTTGGACATTTGCTCTACATTTGTTTGACAGATCTACAGGTTTTTCATGAGTGTTTATACCAATTTTCAAGGTTGTCTTTTGTACTCAGAGAGAATTTTCTAATAAAAATGATGACAAAATTTGCAGTAAAAATTACCGTGAATGACTATAAAGCTGGGACACTACAACTTTCCGGCAATTTTTATTGATATTAACGATAAATTTTACCGCACTGAAGGGTAAAATTTTCTTGCAGAGATAGAGTAAAAATTCCCTACACGAACCTTAGAGAAAACTAATAGAATTGTGGAACATATAAAGTTACACAATGAAATGGATGGTAAAATTTGTGTGAATTATTTTTTGAAAATGTGGATTTTCTTCCAATTTTTATAGAAGTATCATTAACACTTAAATAAGTACATTTATATCCATTTATATTAGAGTTAACCTACAATTTGTGCACGCTCAGTTGTTACCCTTCATCGGCTGTCTTCTTTTTCTCAAATGAGGCAAATTTTACCATTCAGTGCGGTAAAATTAATAGTTCAGAGGGGTAAAATCTATAGTAAAATATCAGTACATAGTACCGCAAGGTCGGTATGTCCCAGCTTTATAGTTATTTACGGTAATTCTTACCGTGAATTTAGTTATAATTTTTATTAGAAAATTCTCTCTGTGTACAGGCCCCTATTAAAAGTTATGGATTTCACGTCTTTTATAAGTGCTAAAAAACTAGTACTCTTTCAAAATATCCCATGCACCATGTCACTTGAGTGTGAGTGACCAAAAAATGTTTTGACACCTAAAACATAAATGTCTTTATTTTTTTACTTTTTTAATTAAAAAATCTTTTTATAAAAAATCTTGGACATATTCATAAGGCATACTTGACGTAAACGTAATGAATGACTAAAATTAAAGCAAAATTTGATCAAGATATATCGCACCACCAGAACAAAACTAACATTTTCTACTTGTATTTTATTATTCTTTTGAAGTTTCTCAACTATTTTGATTTATTCTTTAAGTATATTTTGTGCACAAAAAATAAGGTGAGAAAATTTTTGAATAGTCTTGTTCTGGGGCTCGTCCCAGGGGTGCGATATATAATAAAAATGTATTCTGAAATATTGAACATGTGATGTTAAAATATAAGATACATGGAATATTTTGAAGTTCAAAAGTATAAGATACTTGAGAAATTAAGACTTTTAGAGAAAATTTCATTTGAAAAATTCATTTTCGATAGTTTTCAAAATTGTTTTTCATGATAATTGACGATTAGAAGTAACTCATAATCTCATTATGTATTACGGTATATAAATACTAGATTTTTATATTTAAAAAATGGTAAAAACGAAGATTTAAGAGCTTAAGAATGAAGTACTTCAAGTTCGAAGTCTCTGTAACTTAAATAAATCGAAAGCAAACGTATTTTTTAAAAGCCAATAATTTTTTTCTTTTTTTTTATATTTTTTCTACTAATTATATAGTGACTCCGAACGATATGAGTACATGAGGAAATCTACGAAAAACATTCAGTTAGAGCGTTCAAAAATTAAAAAACAAGAATTTAGGGCTACATCTCTGGGACAATTTGTTTCTTGTTCTTTAGGGTATGCAGAACACGGCAAAAGTAGTGTTCCCACGAATTCAGTATCTGCCGACTGTTTTTTCGGCTACCCAAATTCTCTTATGGGAATTTAACATGAAGGAAATTAACAAAAAGTAGCCATTGTTCAACGGCATATAGTCAATGTATAGGGAGCACGACGAAAAATTCATATCGATACAATCAAAGTACAAGAAAAGAGCTTCAATTAAAAAAATCGTTAAAAATGAACGCACAGGTAAAAAGTTATCTATGTTTGAAAGTAGTGAAGAATCATAGAAATTTCAAGTTTTTACATAATCAAGTAATTTTTCCCTTTTCTCAAATGCTTATAACTTTCCATCCGAGCGGTTGTTTTTAATGATCTTTTTTTAAATTGAAGATTTTTTTTTTCTACTTTCATGATAGTTGAATCACAATTAACATTTTGTCATGTGATTAGCTATATATATGCTAATTGAAATGAGCAAAAATAACCATTATTGATAAGCATATAATATATGGCTAATGAACTATCCAAATATTAAATATGTTACTATAATGGAAGTAGAAGAAAAGAGCTTCAATTTAAAAAAAAATCGTTAATTGCGACCGCTCGGATGTAAAATTATAAGCATTTGAAACAAGGGAAAAATTACTTGATTATGTAAAAAATTGAAATTTCTATGATTTTTCACTATTTTCAAACGTAGATAACTTATTTCCTAAGCATCCATTTTGAACGATTTGTTTTTAATTTAAGGTTATTTTTTGTACTTTGATTCTAACCATATAATTTTTTCGCCGTGCCCCCTACACATTGACTATATGCCGTTGAACAATGGCTACTTTTTGTTAATTTCCCCATGTTAAATTCCCTCTCTTATAAGAGAATTTGGGTAGCCGAAAAAACAGGTGGCCGAGACCGAATTCGTGGGAACACTATTTTTGTCGTGTTCTGCATGTTTTAAAGAACAAGAACGAAGTTGTCCCAGGATTTAACCCTAAATTTTATTTTTAATTGTTGAACGCTCTAACTAAAAGTTTTTTGTAGATTTCCTCACATGTGAATATCCGTCTGATTTTTATATAAATTATTCACATCAATTTCTATTAAAGTACAGCATAGCGCATTTATTCCCAATCTCAATACAAGGGGATGCTGCGAAATCGGGAGAAAAGTTGATGCAATTTTAAATCCATCAGCTTATTTTTCAACTCGATTGGAATAACTTATAATATCAATACCGCGTTGCGGATACACGTTTAAAACTTAATAACAAAGGATCACAATGAAAATTACAGGACTGGTTTTGTTTTGCACAATGTGATTTATGATATGGATAAGTATATAATCATATATTTACAAAGTTATTCTATAAAAGTTCAACCCAATAGAGAACTTACAATATTTCATGAAAAGTGAAAAAAACTCATATGAGAAATAATGGAAACCTTAAAAACTATGAAACACTATTAAAAGCTATATTACAGTCTAAGCAATACACTCTAACACAAACGTTAACTTTAGGTATTCTTAAAGATTTTCATGATTTTCAAAACTGCACTTCTTGTTGTATTACTCAACAGATGCGAACATATATATTTATCGAATTAATGACATAAACTGTTAGAACTATATCTTTAAACCCAAATGATTATGACATGTACAGATTTATCACAAGAATAGCGTCTGCGCGCCACGCTACTCTTTCAATTATCCAGAAAATAAAAAGGAAAACCAGGTACTTCAATCCAATCTGTATAGTGGCATATAAATTTCCTGATCGCACATGCACTCACGGATGCCAAGAAGGGCACAACTACGCGCCTATCGATTTTCACTTCAAACCCCCCGCTGTGTACAGCGCCTGCATGCAAATTTTACGCAGAAAAATCGACGCGACCCTTCATTGCGCTCTCCGAATCTTACATATACAGGTATACGCGAGTGTACGTAATACGTGGGTGGCGGCGCCTGAGCTGCAGGAAGGAAGAAAGAACGAAAGGATGGTATATGGGTGATTCTGTGAAAACGCATACATTTTGTGAAGGCAATTTTGACATTTTTCACAAGCATGATATATAAATTATTTTAGGATACACAATATTGACTTTTAAATAGTCTTACTAAAGCTTTACAGGGATATATGCATTCTTATCCTGGTAGAAAATTAGTGAGTTTTTATCGTTAACATGTTAATCAAATGGATACATTATTAGTTAAAATTTACTCAGTATTACTATTAAAATTATCTAAAACTATAATTATAACTTGAGAAATGAATGCCTTAATGTAATATACATGTATTAACTAATTTTTTCTTCAAATTATTTCATAAAATGCAAAAAATGTTCTTAATGAGAAAATATTGCTGGAATCTGGCTAAGAACCCGGTAAGGTTTCTACCAGGGTATAATACAGATTCCGTGAAATTTATTATGAAGTAGAGGGGCACACTTCAATGCAGAAAATGATCTAATTTAAATATTTGTTATCAAAATGACGCCGTTTGATACGAGCAAAATGACGTTATTTTATGTTGTAATTATAGACCTCAAAATAGCTCTAGTTAAAATTTCGGATTGATAAAGTCTAATCTATTCCAATCCGGTTTTTGAATCCGCTTTTATCCATTCTAATCATTCACTAGTCTGTTTCTATCTAGAACATATATTTTTCAACTAGTGTACGATTGAAACGGATTAGAATTGAATAAAATGTGTATAAAATAAAATATTTTCAATCCAGCTTTTGAACTTGTTCAGTGTCCGTTTCAATTCGCTTTCTTCCAAAATTTTAACAAGGGAGGTAAAGAGTACTGTTTTTTATGAAATGAAATGAAAATGGTTTCCGGGCATCCACAGAGTTTACAATTTTTGATTCGAAACTTATAGAAATCGCAGTTACTCTCACTATAGGAGAGTGTTATGGGTTTCAGAAACGGATTTTTATGAGGCACCTAAGAGTTTTTTTTTGTTACCTAAGAATTAATTGTAGTACCCTTTCATTTTAGTGAAATGGTACTTATAAACATGAAGCTCGGAATCCGTAATTTAATCTCATAGGCCTCAGAACCCGAGAAACGACTAAAACCATTAGTTGCATAGTTACAAACAGTAGCTGTACAATGGTCTATGAGATCAAACTACGGATAAGTGCTGGGCGTCATTTCTAGATATCAGAACTGTATTGACAAAAATTAATTGATAAATAAGATGATAATAGTCACCTGATGCAATGGCATCGGATAAGGTAATTTATAAAAAAAACAGTTTCGTAAAAAAGTTTTTTCTCGCGATAAATCAGGTGATATATCGTGTAAAAAAATCAAGTGATATATTACCTAATCTATCACTTGACTTTTATCTACCAAAGCCTCATCAAAATCCGTTTCTCAAAGTTATGGCACTCCCCATGCAAGTATTACCATTCAAATTCTATATTATGAATTAATTCAGTGAACAAGAACACACAAATTTGCATTTTTGCGGAGAATACTCCATATTAGACGCACTATACACGAAATATATGCGGGTGTCGGCGCCGTAGGAAGAAAGAGCGGAAGGAAGGAAACACAAGCACGGGGCCACAGCAGCACTGCTCTCGTGTCTGAAAAGAGAAAAGAGCAAGGGGAGAGAGTGTGTGAGAAAAGAGAGGAGCTACCTGTATTATAGCCTCTTTTCATACTCGTTTCGCACTCGAGACGGGTGGCGCGCGATCGCGCAGCTCGTTACGTCACTTCCCAGGCAGCAGCCACCTATACTTATATGCACCAGACTTCTCTTTCTCACTCTCTCTCTCTCTCTCTCTCTCTCTCTCACTCTCTTTTCGTCTGCGCTCGCGTAATGATTGTTGTTCTTTTTACTTTCACGCGTGCGCGACGAGGATTCGCGCACGTACGAATAGGAGTCCCCTTGGCAATATTAGGTACTCGCGGTGAATGGGTAGGTAAGGTATGTGCGCGATTCAAAGTGCGCGCGTGCGTGTGTTTTATGAGAGGTTGGCACTTTGGCACTGAAGGGACGTGCAGCGCGAAATATCGTCGTATTCGCGATGGAAATGTCGATGTTGAATGCACGGGGTGGAGTATCGGGAGAGCGATTTTATTCGGAGGGTTGTGCTAACGAGCTGCTTTTCTTAAATACTCGTTTGCACGCTCTCCTACCACACCCCTTATGAAAAAAACCTGCAGGAAATCCTGGAGGAATTCCTGCAGGAAACTCTGCAAGAGACCTGGAGGATTCTCTGCATGGTTTTCGTATTGTTTTCCTGCTAGAATTCCTGCAGGAATTTTTCTAGAATGGGAAATTGGTTATAATATTGTTGAAAACGATAAAATAAATGAAAAATGTGCCATCGAGATGATAACACCAAAACTCAGGGATTGAGCTTCTTAGATCCAAAATTAAAAATAATTTGTTTATTTAACAATCTGATAAATAAACATTAAGAAGCTTAGTCCCTGAGTTTTGGTGTTATCATCTGGATGGTAACACCTAAAATAGGCACTTTTTCATTTATTTTTTGTTTTCAACAATATTATAAAAAATTCCCATTCTAGAAAAATTCCTACAGGAAATCCTGAAGGAACTTCTGCAGGAATTCCTGCAGGTTTTTTTCATATGGGATATATGTTTTTATGTTAAAAAATTGCAAAAGAAAATTTATTAAAACAACGCTTTCTCGTTCAGAACGCATTAAATACAGTATACAAATGGTCCACTATAACGAACGCTTGTATATATGAATAATTTATATAATTATACATATATGACATTCATTTTATATTATATATCAATGATGAGATTCCGGAAAAACGACTAAAGGCCCTTTTTTGAAAATTGAGTTGCGAGTAATTTTGGTATCATTGTTTTTTTCTTTCATTCTTCTTGTGCCAGCCCGTATATATATATATATATATATATATATATATATATATATATATATATATATATATATATATATATATATATATATATATATATATATATATATATATATATATATGTATATACTATGTATGTATATATACTATTGTCCTTTTAAGGGACACTCCCACCACCTATGTGGGGGAGTGTTTGATCCTAAACCCAACCTATAATGTGCCCCGCTGATTTAGACAAATTACCCAGGGACATGCGCTGTGGCGTAAGGAAAACTTGGGGGCCGACCAAGAAAATCCACGATTTAGGCACCTTTTCCTTCCTCGAAAAGAACCTAATAAATTTTCGCTCCCCATCTGCGGAAATGTCATTGTTGGGACGGGGAATTCCCGGGCGGTCAATAATCCAGTATAAACCAGGGCCTTCGTCGCTTAACTTTGACGATCGATTGCTCTTGCATGCCCGGATCCCTATAATGATATGCCAGTTGAATCCTTACATAGTATTTTTCAGATCAAAATGCAAAAAATCATAAATGTGTGGGAATAAGTGACCATATCTACTGTTTATGACTCTTTTAACATTATTTTAAATGTAAAATAAAAACCCTGATACGAGTATCTCAAAAACATAAAAGTCGTTTTATCCGGGAACTCACAGATTGAACAGTTTCTCACATCCTACTGTAGTTATCACAGATAGTGATAACTACAATAGGATGTGAGAAGCTACAGAAACTCTGGAATATTTCGAAAGAGATGCATTTTCACTGATACATATTATATGGAAAATGTTTAATTTGTTTTAAGGGTTTTAAAAAAGGTACCCATCAAATGGGCTGATTAAAATGTAGGTACAAGAAAAGATAACTAATGAGCTAATGAATACCGAACTTTCATATAAAGATTAAGTGCACAAATCACTATATATGACTATGCTCATAAAACGAGATCTGGAAGTTTTTAGAAGAACAATTTTATTTTGTTTGAATTTGATCCGGTCACCCCTATTATCGGCGATCCTACATACGTGGATATGAAACATATATTTATGCAAATAGCCTCATAGAGGACCTCTAAGACACCATTATCGGGGACTTGGTACACATAGACACCGCTAGAACACATTTACTCTTAAAGTTGAATTTCGTGCTTACGCGCCCAACCAATCAAATCGACGAGAATCTTACTGACAATCAACTTTTTATGGTAGCATAAAAATACCTACGCTTTGCTTGGTCTGCATAATCGTATATTTCATGCTCTAGTATATTTAATAAGCAATTATTTGCGCTTATTAGACTCTTTGGTAAAAAAGTTCTATTTACGAGAAGGTAATAAAAAACATAGATATATCAGTATCACATTTATATGTAAATAATTTATTATGAGTTAATAGAAAAACGCTAATTTGTAAGCATTATTTTATGTTTACATTATCAGCTTATAATTATTTACAAATATGATATACTTTTTACTGTAATACACCGAATTTCTGAATTTTTCGTATTTTAATAAATGAAATAGATTTTTGGTTTCACAAAAATTTTAATAAAGTTCAGCTCATATAGCAGCGGTATTTTAATTTCTTTTTTTATGCCGACAAGCTCGTGCAACTCTCAAATTTACAATTTTAATTACGTCATGAGTCAACGAAAGTGGACTACTATTAAGGTCAACATTTCGCCTTCTCGAATTATCAAAATTAGAGCACAACTCTCAGCGTGTAAGTTTGTACGTACATATTGCAGTAGTTAGGAGTCCAGAAGTTTGAAGCACATGAGTGCCTATTAAACATTCAATACTCCTTGTCTAATGAAACTACATTGTTAGTAATAATGTAATATAATAATCTTAATTTCAAACTTTGAATTTAGGTAATTCTTAGTTATACATTCTTAATATTGCTATTTGTTCTTTAATTTCTGAAGGAATAAAATTCTTATATATAATTATTAGTTTATCACGGAAAAGTACAAAAACACTTAATTTTCAAAGTACGATGAATTATTAATGTAATATATAATGTTCATTCAAACGAATTGAAAATAAATGTCATATTAATTTATTAGTTATTTTAGCAGCTATACAAACAATGCAGATTTCCTTTTAACATATTTTATAACTAATTATTATTTCTTACTAAACTGTATCCACTGATCGAGAAAAACACAGTTACTGAAAAACAATTTTTAACTAATTATATTATTGTTTATTCTCTGTAGATTTTACAACATGAACTCGTTTAAATTAGGTTCTCAACTACTTGCATCGTCCTATTTTTTATACTATAAACTAATGCCGCTGTAATCGTACTTGAAAACGTTTTATGATTGTACAGTCAAATACTTTTTTCATTAGGAATGTAAAAATAAGTAAAGCGTTATTATAAACAAAGGCAAACTATACAAAAAGCGCGAATGATTTTGTGCTATTTTAATTAAAGTTCTTGGTTACAAATAATTGATTGAAATATTGTACATAAGGAAGAAATATAGTCAATGTAATTATGAATAGCATGTACACAAAAACGGTCTTTTTTTGAGAGAGCCAGAGTAGCGTTACCCCTTAAAGTGGACTTAAATCATTTTCCCGGGAGTCCAAAGATATATGCTTATATAAAGTTATATATACTAATATACAGTTGTGTATAGTTAAATTACAATTCTGTTTTTGAGAATATTTATAATTTTAAGCTGACAGGGGCACAAATCAAGTTAAATAAGTTACACGATCTAGATAAAGAAAAGCTAATAGAAGAATTAGCATTCGATCTCAATTTTATAAAAGTATAATCGTGGGTTATAGTAAGAGCTGGTACAATATATACATATGAATTATAAAACAAATGAAAACTAATTCAACACTGTACATGTAGTATTAAAAAACTATAATACACTATACGGCGAAGTAAAATTTTATTTTATACAAAATCAAAGTTCGTACATGTACCTTCAGTCATTTGAGATTGAACAAAACTGGATAATTTTTCATCATGAAACCATGGCAAGACGTTCGAATATTTTACTAATCAATGAAGAACATTTACCAGTTATTAACTTTCCGGACATAAGAATATGTGCATCTGTTAGTTCGGGTTGGTAATTACATTTGTAAATCTCCAAATTTTCTGAATAACATTATGTGATTTTTTTGCATAATTATATAAAATTATATATAATTATCGAACTATATTCAGATCAAACTGTCGAAAAATAATTATTATATATGACTATATAGACGTTTATATATCCTTATATATAAATATATGTAATTATATATAACTGTATATATATAGTTATTTATAATTATATATAATTGTATATATATAATTATATATGTAATTTTTACTCGGGAGATCGATAATAGGAATAGTGCATCAAGAGTGCAATATTGTTAAGAATCTAACGATAATGTGCACAATAATTTCAGAAGCATGTAACTTTTTGGAAAGGCCCATTTGCAAAGGTACGTACCAAGAATCTACATTTGGCGCGTTGTTTTCGTACATTATGAGTCAACTGCAGCAGCACCGAAAATTCGCCGCGCTAGTGATCAGTAAGGATGCATCAGTGGTTGGGCTCAGTAATAATACGTCAGAGGTTGGGTTTACTACTGTTAAGCAGTATACGGGTTTACGGTTCATAGAGTTACAGCTACAGTACTATCGGTCCATATTTAACTTTGTATATAATTTTAATTATTGTATAGAATTCTTTTAAATTCTGGGACTTTATTGGATCGAATGATCGTTTTTTGATAACCTGATTGAAAGATTTAAAAGAAAACTCAAACAAATTTTATTTGATGTTTATTCCGTCTAGTGTACACATAGTAAAGTCCTGAAAAAAAAAGTGTTTATAATATATATATATATATATATATATATATATATATATATATATGTATATATAAAAAAGTATAGGGGCGCACGTTACGTCAAATTTCCAACAGCACGCTATAATCTGCAACCAGAGATCTACAATAAGCCACAGCAACAACAAAACGTAAGTGTGACGTATTTTCTTTATATGAAATAAAAGTTTTAATGAAAAGAGACAGAACATATCAAATATGATTTTATACGCTAAATCTAAAAAGAATCTATGCTAATAATTAGTAAAGTTCATCAATTCCATTATATAATATAAATGTAACTCTACTCCGATGAAAATCTACTCTTCAAAATAGATTAAAAAACGTCTGTATGATTGTGTTTGTGAACGTGTATGCGTGTGTGTGTGTGTGCAGTTGTGAGTGCAGTACTCGCATGTCTGTGTATGCATATGTGCGAGTCACATCTCGGGAAATAGACGATCAAATTTCATTTTCTTTTCTTTTCTTACTTTTTTTTAAAGGTAACTTAGTAGCGAAATAAATTTTGCAGTCTGAGATTTCGATGATTTTCGATGTTTTCGAATTTATTGATATAGATAAACATACATTGAGAGAATATAAATTAATATGAACATTTTCTATGCGCTCAGAATTTGTAAAAGTTTAATTTACTAGTTTAAAATATCACTCAAAAAATGTATGTGTCCCCTCTGTGGTAACAAACATGCGTGGATATCTGACCGATAATAATTTTCAAGTCTACAAATACAAAGTATCAGTATTTGTAATATACATATAATAAACGCCCGTCAACAATCATTCATATGTAGCAACATCGAGATGACACACATTATCGTAATGTTTTAGCTATAGGATTTACAAAATTGTCTGTAAGTATGTAAATTAAGTTACTACAGTATGACAGTCTTGTGCTTTATACGAGGAAAAGCCTGATTATGTATTTGAATTAAAAACCGAACGCTTATATCTAACAAAGGGAGATCACGGAGTCCACGTATGTATCTACCCACACTCATCTAGATACCCGTATACATCTATACCCATGACACCCACACAGCACACAATGTTTCAGTGAAATGTTTCAAGAAACATTCTGAAATATTATTATGAAATATTTAGAAAACCTTGCAGAAATTATTCATGAAATGTTTATAAAATTATAACAAAAAACGTTTCAGAAAATAATTCAGTAATGTTTTAGAAACGTTTTGTTGTAGGTTATTTTTGTGCAATAAAAGTTTTTTTTAAAGAATTTAAAAAAATATCTTCAACACTTTTACACTACATTTTTGCAAATTTTACATGAAGTGTTATAAAAACATTTTCTAAAATATTCCATGAAATTTTATTGAAATGTGTCAACAATGATTCGCGATCATGTCGTTCAGAAAGATTAAAAGGTTTACCGAATCATTTCCCAAATATTTCGGTCCATATTGCAGAAAGCCATAAACTATATTTCGAACTTTTACAGAAACTGTTAATAATCTTATTTAGAAAGAACACTGGGAGATTGTCGGGAGGTTCTTCTATCCCCATCCACACACACTGATCTAGATACCCATTCATCTATACATACCCTTTCGCTCACAGACACCCTCCCATGCCTGTATGTACACACTCATTCACCGTACCACACACCTGCATACCCACCTTCTCATATATCTACGTATAGCCATGGACAACATTCATCTATTTTTCGGATACAAATACAAGATACTTAAATATCTAGATACATTTTTTAACTATTTTTTTTTTTTTTTCAGATACAGTATTTAAATACTATTGTGTTATTGTACTTGTACATCTAGATACTATTGTATTATTGTACTTGTATATCTAGATACTATTGTATAAAGATTCTATTGTATCTAGATACTGTATCTAAAAATAACTGCTTAAAAGTGTCTTCAGAATGTATATAAATATTTCTGAATATAGATCCTTTTTTAGATATTTAGACACACACCCGCACGCACTCCACACATACATCCACCAACCCAGCATACACTCATCTTTCCACCCACACATCCAATAATTCATCTAGACACCTATGTACCTATAGACACACTAACTAAGCCATCTACACACTTTTTTCCATAGCACACTGATCAACCCACCCTCGCGACCTTTTCCATGGCACACTGATGAACCCATCATACCCTTTCCCAAGCCACATTGAACAAACCACCTACACGCCCATATAACAATGTAGACATACTGACCAAACCACTTACACACCCTTCCACCCACACACACTCATACACCCACCCACACAAATCAATACACTTAACCACACAGAGCCCACACCCACCGTCACTCACTTTCACCCACAAATACACACTGATCCAACCTTCTACGTACCCTTGTACCCACATACATCAATCCATCAAATCACGCACCCATCCACATGGTTTTTCGTCAGCACACACCCATACACTCATGTCGACTTGTTTCGCGTGTTTGGTGCACTTTTCAAAGAATAACGGCGAATCTTTTAACGTATCCATACGCGGCATACGACTTACAAGAATATTCATTCGCTTTGCATAATAACAAAGTATTATCCACCTTGATTTTGAGATAGATACCTACTATATATATGAAAAATACTCTTACATCATTGCACATTAATCAACGACCTCTTTTACCTTATCCTCTTACAGTTGGCGAAAACCGAGAAAATGATCAGCAGCCCAGTGCCTCGGCCCAAGCAGCTGGGCACGTCCCTGCGCGTGGCCGCCCGCGTCGGCGACTCGATTCTGGTTCATCAGCTGCTCACCGCGGGCGCCGACGTCAACTACGCCCACGCGGGCGTCAACGACTCCACGGCCCTGCACGCCGCCACGATGCAGAACCGCGTCGACGTCGTCCAGATGCTCCTCGACCACGGAGCCCGGGTCAACGCTCGCGACGCCAACGGCAACACGCCGCTGCACGAGGCGGTGCGACGTCAATACGTGCGGCTGATCGAGCTGCTTCTGCGCCACGGCGCCGATCCCAACTCCGAGATGTGCGTCAACACCGCGGGCAATTGCGTCGTCACGGTGACCCCCTTGTTCGCCGCGCTCGAGCACCGTGATCCGGAATCGGTGCTTCTACTGCTGAGCCACGACGCCGAGGTCGACGTCCTCAATCACAAGAACGAAAGTCCTCTGCACGTGGCCATACGGTCCTTCGAGGACGAGGCGCAGAGGTATCGAGCCTGTTTGACGCTGCTCGAGCACGGCGCGCAGATCGACCGCAGCAACTCCAAGGGCATGACGGCCCTGCACCAGGCCATCGAGGCAAGGAGGGGCGCCCGGTTGGCGCAGATGCTGGTGGAGAGAGGCGCGGACATACACAGGAAGGACGTGTATCAGCGCACGCCGCTCCATCTGGCGGCGGAGAGAAACGGGCTGGACCTCGTGAGGGGACTGCTGGAGGCGGGCGCCAGTCCGAACGACCTGAACCGTAACAAGAGATCGGTACTCCAGGAGGCCGTTACTTGCGACAACGAGGAGCTGGTTAAGCTGCTGTTGCGGTACGGTAGCGACTGCGAGGTAGACCAGAGCGTGGTTCTGTGGGCGGTTAAGCGCGGGAACTTGAGCATCGTGAGACGTTTGATAGCTGGAGGTACCGATGTTAATGCTGTTGACGACGCGGAGAGAATGTCGCTGCTCGGATGCGCTGTGCGAAACGGGCATTGCGCCGTGGCCCAGTGTCTTCTGGATAATGGGGCCGATGTTAACTTGGAGGTTAAGAGGAAAATGACCCTTAGTCTTGCACTGGAGCGGTTTTCTGTCGAGGATAAAAATTCGAGATTTGTAACGTACATCTTACTGAAGCACATCGCGCTTCTGGCCGCGCAAGGCAGCCATGTTAACGAGAAAAACATCAAATTGATACAAGATAGTGAGGTAGCGAGCAAACAGTATAAGTCATATCGTCGCGTGCTCATGGGCATGAAGAATATGGAGGTGTGCGGAGAGTCGTCGGTCACGTACTTCGATCTGTTGACGAAGCGCGGCGACGAGCTGGTGGGATGCTTGCGTTGCGAGGGAGTCAGGAATGCGATTTCTTCCGGTAATCACAAGAAGCTGTTCCCCAAATACGCGAATCATTTGGCACACAACTACCGCAGAGTATCGAAGCGCGTGCAAGTGATCGTCGGATTCAAGCAGACATTGCATGATGTCTTCGCTCAGGTGCTGCCATACGATATGACGGACAAGATAAGCGAATACTTGATCGATGATCTTCTTCAAATTTATTTGGTAAAATCGCAGTCTCAAAAGTGTATGGGTGATTTTCGGAAAACTGTCACCTTTGATCTCCTTTCTAATAAGTATTATTAAAAAGCAAAATTATTGAAATCTCGCGATTGTGTACGGTAAATATAACATTTCTACAGAATGTACTGAAATATTATGAATATGAAAATCAGCAGCTTTCGTACACGCAGGTCAAATATACCCAAATTGTCAGTACTGTGGCATGTTTTTATTGTAAAATTACAGTGAGTTTGATATGTAACTACCTTAATGACAGATTTAAGTAATTTTAAGATTGCGATTTTAAAAATATATGTAATTGTGAACATTTTTTACCCAAGTCAGAATTATTAAATTTTTTATTTGATTTTATCACCCAACGTGTCACTTGAAATGTTTTCCATACAAAAACAGTGGATAACATTGCATCAAATATCCATGTATATCTATCTGCCCATAAATTTATCGTACGTAGTATTTATCTTATTGTTCAGGAATACGATGTAGTATACGTGTATACGCGTGTCAAATCTATAATAAACACCATTGAATATATATAAACATCTATAAATAAAGAAGGGTATAGCCACGATACTGACCATACTATGACAGTTTTGTAAAATCATGCATATCTTACTTGATGTATTTTTCTTATTTTTTTTCATTATTATTGATCGATTGAGAAATTAACTAAGGATTTTCACTTTTAAACATAATCTTATTTGGACACGAAAAAAACATTTTTATTAATCTACGTTGCAAGGACAAAATGTATTTAATAAATAAGTATATGTATTTCAAATATAATCATCACATTAAACATACATGACCATACTTGATTTTTTTATTTATATAACCTACTCTTATTTCAATTAGGTACGCCACCATCTAAGATACCTCATCTCCTTTCCATATTTAAACTTTTATTTTCGATTAAAAAGTACTGGACTATCGTAGATTATTGCTCATGCGACGTCTGCAAATAATCGAGGAATTGCAGCATATGCACTAATTTATGTAATAATAATAACCTACTCTTATTTCAATTAGGTACGCCACCATCTAAGATACCTCATCTCCTTTCCATATTTAAACTTTTATTTTCGATTAAAAAGTACTGGACTATCGTAGATTATTGCTCATGCGACATCTGCAAATAATCGAGGAATTGCAGCATATGTACTAATTTGAAATGTTCTAATTAGAAGTATGTAAATATTTTTAAACATGCTTGAAATTAGTTATTATTTAACGCTAAAATTTTTGGATTATAGCTATTTTCGTTTTATTGTTACACGCGTAAACGTCATTTTTTAAAGAAATTTATATCTGGGAAATATATGTATATATATATATATATATATATATATATATATATATATATATATATATATATATATATATATATATATATATATATATATATATATATATATATATAATGGAAATTCATTAGCTAATATCAAGACTAACATCCTGCATTATAGCGTCATCAACTCGTACACCCCGACACACTTCCAACCTTCATACATCCACCGATTTCATGATGAACTCACATACGCATCAACTCATACTTTTACCGATAAATATGTATACCCATCCAGATGACCAAAACACATCTAGACATATTCCTGCCAATCCAGAAACAAGGATACACATACAAGCGCACACGGTCGCATACTCAGACCTCTATGCAGTCACCGATTTATACATTCACATATATACTTACACGTATGAGATATATATTCAGCACATATACTCTCATATCCTTACAAACTCAGGGAACCACACAAACACTAGTATGTACACACTAATCACCTACATATGCAGGCACCTATACATCCACCAATACACACACATGCAGTCAAACACACTCACGCACTACTACTCACTCTCGCACTTTACTTCTCATTGAATAAGTTAGTGTATCTGCGTATAGAATAAGTCCACATTCACTTATTGAGGTGATTTTGGTATACTTAATATAATCAATCATTTGAATACCTATATTCATTCGAGGCACATTGCACGTGGGCACTTATATGCATCTCCTACACACCAAAATTCATATAAAAAACGATGCCAACTGAATCGGCACTTGGCTTTCTCAAATAAGTCTTTTAGATTTTTCTTTTAAAATGTTTCGACAATGAGTTTTTTATAATTAAGAAACGATTCTATTATTAATTTATCGAGCAAATTTCAAACTGGTACAAAGAACCCTGCCGATTTTCTAATCGGTTTTGGGCCCTAAGCAAATAGTTGACGGGACACCCCTGGAATTTTAGTTATTGTTCTCTTAAAACTAGTCGTCAAAGCGTTGATTGATATACACTGAGAAAAAACTGCTGCCAATTCACTGATACTTACAAGCATAGTGTACGGAATCCGGGTCACGAATTTTGATGAAACTTTAGAGTCTTCTGATACCTAAAAATGAAGCCTGATGGCCGTATTTTTATCAAATGGGCTTTCGTACAGAAGAAACAACCCATTTCATTAATACTGATAGTATATCGATATATATCTATATATTCTATAGCATTGCGTATATGAGCTATACTAATATTTTTAGCTCTATCTGACATTGTCAGGCCCATTTAATAAAACTAAGCGCATTGTACTTAATTTTTAGGTACCAAAAAACGATCCATAAAGTTTCATCAAAATCTTTGACCCAGTCTCCGTGTACTCCCCTCGTAGACTTTCTCAAAATAAATAAATTGTTCCAATATGAATCTCTTTTATTTATTGAAAACCAGAAAGAGATACAGTTTATATACAAACTGCAAAACCCTGCAGATATCTGCCTCTTTATTCTAATACATTAATGTTACATTGCTATATTTCTTTGTAATTAATTTATAGGTAGCTGAAGAAAGGTGTTTGTTTTTAATCATTGATTGATTTTCACAAGATAAATTATAAAAAATTATGAGCTTATGATGATAAACTTCATTATCGATTTCAAATTATCGAAAAATAGAAAGATCGGTATAAAACAGAAACGAATCGATGAAACTTTATTTGTTTTCCCAATTTCGTCACGTATCCCCATCGTCGATGTCTTCTTAAAAAAAAATTCAATATGTTTAATGTAAAATGACCGCGACATTCTCGAGATATAATTAGCAATGAAAATGAAAAAAGCGCTACCAATTTATTGTCACTTAGCTACCTCAATCTAAAGTAATTGTTTCAAAATGTAATTTTGAAATTGATCTTTCAGAAATATATCCGTTTAAACTAAAAATTACGTTTTCATATATAACAAAAGTTAGTTAATTGTATGTTCTTTTTAATGCATTTACACTAAATTGATAGTATTTCTAACATGCAAAAAACCCGAAAATCTAAAACTCAAAAATCAAAAAATCTTTTTAAAATATAAGAATATAATAAATCTTAACATTTCTTTAGAATTTTGAATCCTCATTTAAATAAAATGTTACAGAATAATCTTCTTCATTGTTTTAATCATCTCAATTTTTTCGAGAATTGTCCATCATATATTTAAGAGAAATCACCGTTTAAACAAAAACTGACGTTTCAGTGTATTAGGGTGGTAACAGATAAGTAATTTTATGCTTTCCAAATGCATAACTGGATCGATGACATTATTTGTAAAGTACAAAAAAAACCTGAAATCTGAAAGCCAAAAATCGAAATACCTCAGAAAAACAAAATCGAATTCAAAAAACTAAAAAATTATTGTTGTGTCCCTTAGGTTTAAAAAACTAAATGAGCCCTGAAACATTAAATTTTACCGTGGATAACTCTAGATATCGATGCCTACATACGTACACACTCACGTATACACACATACATACTCACACACACACACGCGCACGCACGCACGCACGCACGCACGCACGCACGCACACACACATACACACACATCCATACGTACATTTTTTTAAAATAATGTATTTTGATTCCTTATATCTCAAAGCATGTTGTTAACATGTTTTTAGCAAAACTTTCTTTTTATTTTCACAAGCTTCATCTGTGCAGAAGTGAATTTTTATTATTTTCTGTTGTAATGTTTGGACATACGTGTATTTTATTAATTTTTACTATTTAATATAGCAATTTTCTAATATATTGTTATTTCCCTGGTAGAAATCTTATCGTGGCGCCCACATTCGCTATAATGGCCTTTATAGGCAAACTAGATAGTACTAGACTGTACAAAACTCGATAAATCCACACAGATCTACATAGTTTTCTCAATAATAATATGTACGTATAAAATCTGTGAGGTTATATATTATTTATTGAATAGAACTTTTATTGTAAAAATTAATGTTAAAGAAAGTTTAACATGCAAGTTTTTAATTATAATAATAAGATCTACAGTTCTATTCATACTATTTACATATAAAAGTAGTCAGAAAGCATATGTAACCTAAAAAATTAAATTTTAGAAATAATTTTCCTTGCATATGAAAAACAGTGATTACAAAGTAACGTTATTGATTGATGTAGTTATTTCTTGAAAAGTAATATATAAATAATAATATCATATGTACAAATATGTACTTTATGAGATGCTTTATTTAAATACTAGAATTTTAATTTCAGAATTGCAAATACTTTTGTATCCGTATGTGAGTTTTTATAATACATAAACTGCTCGTCCGTGACAACATTTTCAAAGACAAACACATTAGTCGAACACATGTAGACGATAATTTTCTTTATAAGTAACAAATTACTATGTTTTAACTGGCCATAGATGTCAAATGAAAGTGTTTGATTATAAATTAATGACAGTAGGGAAATACAAAAATAGAACATATATATAATAACTCAAATACATTATTTCTTTTTAAAAATAGAAAATTAATCAGTTGATAATAAATGTATGTGAAAATAGTTCTCCTTACATAAACCATACAGGTTTTGAAACCAAGCATGTATTTAGGAAGGAACATAATCAAATATAAGGAAACCAATTTTACACAAAGAAAATAAATATTTGCACTAACACTTCATATAGTTATTTAGATATTCAGATTATTTTCTTATTTTGATTGTTTAATATATATGTGTAACATAATATTGTTATTGAGTTCTTAAATACAAAAACTCGATGCATCTAAAATTTGATAACCTTACACTTTAGAGGTTATTTACATTTACTTACATTGGTAATAGGTGAACAATAACATGTAAATACCTTTAAATCAAAATAATACATAATAAATTCAATAGATTATGCGTCTGTTTCTTAAAACATAACCTTTAAGTGGTTGTTATTGTCATAATTTTGCTTATCTAGTTTT
Source organism: Gastracanthus pulcherrimus (assembly GCA_949152435.1). Classification (NCBI taxonomy): domain Eukaryota; kingdom Metazoa; phylum Arthropoda; class Insecta; order Hymenoptera; family Pteromalidae; genus Gastracanthus; species Gastracanthus pulcherrimus. The sequence continues at coordinate 24,373,539 of OX424572.1, read as the reverse complement.
ATCGGGGCAAATAATATGGGAAACTAGAAGGGACGACCGTTACACGCCTTTATAGTAGCTATCTAGTTTGCCTACATAGATCTACACAGCGCGAGATTATTCTACATAGATTTATAAAGTGGACGGGATAAATTTCTACCAGGGTTATTCTATATATTATATTTTTTATATTTGTACACTTTAATTTTAAATATAATTATTTTTACCGAAAAAACCGACCTCTTGAAGATTTGAACCGGCTGCCTTCAGATTCTGGAACAGACGCTCTACCTTATACAGCGCCATCATGATCATAGTTTACTACACTTCGAATCATCCTTATAAGTTACACTAGGCTTTGTTTTCGTTTAGGCTTATCTTGTCAACACTAATTAAATAATAATATATTTATTCGTTGATGCAGTTCTAATTAACTTACATGTATTGATGTAATGAAAAAGATCTTGTATCATCGAATTAAAAGTATCGTGGTCAGTTGCAAAAGATTACGTATAAGTTTTAGAGGTTAGATTTTTTGAGTCAAGACAGTTTATTAAAATATTTATGAGAATTTATTATACGTAAGTACGTAAAATTTAGTAAAAAAAATATAGTATTCGGAAAATATAACAAATATTACTATAATTTCAAGTACTTCTTGCTATAATATTCAGCACAAATTACTACACATTTTTGTAAATTCTATAAATGACAGTTTTTACTAAAGCAGATAGTAAAATTTCATATGTTTTAATTGCAGAATATCATACACGTTTAACAATAACTGTTGTAAAATAAAGTAAAAAGCATTAGAATGCAAGTTAATCCCACCATTCCTTCATAAAATAGCAATTTTCACACAGTAAATAGTAATTTTCGTACAGTAAATAGTAATTTTCATACAGTAAATAGTAATTCTCATGCAGTAAATAGTAATTTTTAATACATCTCTTCTCTCCGTGTAAGTGTATATGGGGAAATCTCCAGAACTTTTAACTTTCAAATGTTGAAAATGAGGTCAACTTAACTTAGGAGCACAGCTCTAGTTTTTTTCACACAACTTCTCGAGACTATAAACAATTAATATTTGCCCATGAACAAGCCCGAAACAAGTGCCTACCGAATCTAAAATGATTTATCAAATACGGCAAGTTAGAATTTCCATGTATATATTTTTTCTTGAAAACAGTTCTAAAATATTTATGCAGCTATTTTAATTTTTATTTTTTATACTTAAATCAAATATTTGTATTGCGTTAATGTTATTTTACAAATTACGTTGATCTTAATGATTCACTTAAAGTGATTGGTAATGGTTTGGTAGAAGGTACAATGAAAGACAAGGATGCGTGACTACTCACTTCTGATTCCGAGAGATCCTTTGAGGAGGTTGAGGACTCAAATGAGGTCAAAGAATTACATTCCCTTAAAGGACAACAAAAATTGTATGCTTTAATTGAGGGATTTTATTGTAGTTCGTTTATAGAACAAAAAGACCGGAAGTGTAATATTATTTTAATACAAATTCAACTTTTTATGCATTGATTAAATTTAAATTATAAATTTGGCTTATTAAATTAACAATTTAAACGTTTAAATTGACTAATTTTACCTCTTAGACGACGAAAACACTTTTTTTTTTCATTATATTTCTTTCTCTGTTCACTCCTTTTTTTCCGTTCTTTTAACTCTTCAATTCATTTGTGCTTTAAGTACTCTTTCTTCTTTCTTACTTTTACTTCACTCAAAATAGGTCTCATGATTTTAAAATGCAAAGAAACTTCTTCTCGTATTTGTATTATTCAGTTTTGCTAGTTGCAATAATAGGTTATGATGTTTAAACAAACGCGCGTTGCGGACGGCGCGTTGCGGACGACACGTTGTGGATGCGACAAATCGATGTAAATTTGCTATTTTATTAATAAATATTAGTGTTTTAGGTATAATGTAAATCTATTTCTCAAAAGTTTATCAAATACTATATTTTGATCATTTATTTCAGCGATTTTAATTAATATTTATAGCACCAACGTGCGTTGTGGATGCGACATTTTTGGTTCGTTTTTTAATCGGCTTACTTAGGTGTTATTTAAATTTTGGGCATTATGTTTACTAAAATAACAAAAAGGGATTATAATACAACATAATACTGTTGATGTATTTCACCCATATTAAATACTTTTTAAGGTGATTCAATTACTATTTATTGAGTTATACTTCGTGTTGTGGACGTGACACCAAAAACCTACGACAATTTATTTTCAAATGTTTTTAACTCCGATTTTATGAATAAAATAAATATATTATCAATATTATCTTATTCTTTGGTTATTTCTTAGTAAGAAATAATTTTTTTTATATTTTTATCAGGTCAATTTTAAACACTATTAGAGAAACTATAATTGAAATCGGGAAAACGACATACGAGAAATGTGACAGTTGAGACATTTGATTGATAAATTTAATTAATTTATGATAGAAAGTAAGCATATAAATGTAATAAACAATAAGCTTAAGCTTTAAACAATAACATAAGCCTATGTGAAACAGTTTAATACAGTTAATATATAAGAAAAAGCTGATTGAAACCTCGAGTCATATAGGTTAAAGGTTTGGGAGATTTGTCTCTACATTTGGACCTTTGTCTTTATACAGTGCGTCTCATAACTATAGAAACACCAAAAAATTTTACATTTAAATCTGTGTATTATACCTTTTCTTAAAAAACCTGTAACTTTCGAAGCAAAAAACCAAGGATAATTTTAAAAATAGCAAATAAAAGGCAATTTTATTCTCTTTAAGACGTTACCAAAATATTGTGTCTACATTAACTTATGAAAAATTCACGGACGGTTTAAACAAAACTTGAATACTAGATAAAAAATTTACATTGATTTAAATGGGTCTAAAAATTTAAAGTGTTTCTATAGTTATGAAACAACGATAACTTCTTTAATGTTGATGCGAAAGAAATATTCTAGTAATGTTTTAAAGAGAATATATTTTCCATTCATTGGCTTTTTGCAAAATTATCCTCGGATTTTTGCTTCCAAAGTTACAGGTTCTTTAAAAAAAGGTATAATATACACATTTAAACGTGAAAATTTGTGGTGTTTCTATAGTTATGAGACGCACTGTATTATACCTATGTCAGTATAAGAAATGCGAATGCATTTAAAGTTTAGTACTTTTAAAAAGCATAAAAGTTCACAGTTTGTACAGTCACAGTTATCAAAATTTATATCCATATTCAACTTCGTATAATTTTAGTTGAATGTCTTTTATAAGATTCTTAACTTAACTTCATTGACTATAATAGAAACAATGTAAAAGATATCTAGGCATCTACTATTCGCCTCGAATATAGCTGGTGGCACCATATGAAGCTTTATGTATTTTCCATGAGCTCCGACTCTTTTTCGCCACCATGGCGCTTCAATCGCTTCGTTTTATGCCCAAGCCAGCGTTGGGCCTCGAAAGATTCAGAAAGTCCAAACGCTATGTTCAGGTCGTATACTATACTATTAGACTAATAGTATAGTATAGTATAGTCCAACGCTGGCCCAAACGCTCACATTAATGGACGAAATTTTCATGAGCTCCAGATGTTTCGCCACCACGGGCGCTTCGGTCGATCCTCTTATCCCCTCCATGCGGCTGCTCGGAGCGAATAATCATTTGGGGTCGCTAAGTCACATTCAGGCCCGGTAGAATATTTGTGCTCTGACGCCTGTGAATGAAGGACCGTCTTTGTTCGTGCACTCCTGGATTTCTACGATCAAGAAAATGACCACCAGCAGCAGCAGCAGCAGAGCAAATCGTCTGAAAGATCTGAACAAAGACTCCAAAAAGTCACTTCACGAGGCGGCCTTGGATGGCGACTTGGCTCTGGTCAAGCACTACCTGACGGCGGGCGCGGACGTCAATGCGCGCTCCAGAGTCAAACGGCTTACGGCTCTGCACGTCGCGGCGCTGCATAACCACTCGGACGTGGTCAAGCTACTGCTAGCCAGAACCGAGGCGCGAGTCGACGCGAGGAACGCAGCCGGCGACACTCCGCTGCACTTCGCTCTGCGAAGAAAGTTCCCCAGCCTGGTGGAGCTGCTGCTGAGCCACGGAGCCGACCCAAACCGCACGATGACCAACACCACCGAGAAGTGCTGCAACTATCGGGCCGGAAGAGTGAAACCGCTGTTCGTCGCTCTAGAGAACGAAGACGCGGAATCTGTAAAGACGTTGCTTGATCACGGCGCCCAAGTGGATGTCGTAAATCACCGAAACGAGGGTCCGCTGCACGTGGCGATAACGGTCATCTCCGGTGAGTCTCAGCGATACATCGTGTGCAAGCATCTCCTGGACAAGGGCGCGCCGGTCAATCACGCCAGTCCCAGAAGCTCGCTGACCGCGCTCTATCTCGCGCTCGAGCTGCGCAGCGATGCGAGACTCGCTGAACTACTGGTTGTTAGAGGCGCTGACATTCATCGAAAAGGTACCAGGAGGCGCTCGCCGCTTCATCAGGCCGTGGAGAAGAGTTTTGTGGGCCTCGCGAGACGACTGCTGGAGGCGGGAGCCAATCCGAACGTGCCCGATCACGCCGGAAGATCCGTACTTTGGAAATCCGTTAATAAAAGTGGTAATCAGGAGATGGTCAGGCTTTTGTTGGACTACGGTGCTGACTGCAAGGAGGATAAGAGATCGATGCTGTCGGTGGCTGTACGCGTGAGCGACGTGAGTATAATGCAACTGATGCTGTCCAAAGGAGCCAATGTCAATACGGTCGCGGATGTGAACAAGACGCTGAGGGTGTCGGTGCTTCAGTATGCTGCTTATTACGGGAGAAGCGCTATAGTGCAGTGTTTGTTGGAGAATGGAGCTGACGTCAACTTAGAGGTTGATGGGAAGCTGCCATTGATTTATACCTTTCACGGATTTGGTATAGAGTTCAATGAAAGTTTAAAGTTGAGCGGATTTCTGCTGCTGAAGCGAATCGCTCTTCTGGATGCGCAAGGCAAATACGTCCACGAGATGAACAGGATATTCGTACAGGAACACGCAGTGATGCGCGACAAGTACGACTCTTACCGTCGAGAGCTCGAGAGCATGAAGTCGACGGAGGTGTGTATCGAGTCTTCGGTGACGTATTTCGATATACTGACGAAGCGTAACCATGGCTTGGTGCACTGCTTACGCTACGAGGGGGTCAGGAACACGATTTCGTCCAGTAATTACAACACGCAATTCCCCGAATATGCCAATGAAATGGAACTGAACTTCCGTAAAGGATTGAAAGGATTGCAAATGATCGATGAACTCCAGGGGATGTTGCAGCGTGTTTTTGCATCGGTGCTGCCCTGCGATGTAACGAACAATATAAGTGAATACTTTCGCGGGAATGATCTGGAAATTCAGTTAGAAAAACAGCGTTAAAAAACATGATCGAATTGGCGTTTTCAAGGTTTTATTATGTTCAAAATATATGTATATTTATGATATGAATGTGGGAATTTGTATACAAAAATCAATGTTCAATAATTATGTAATTTATTTTTATAAATTAGTATTATACTATATTTTATTAAAGTAAGTAATTATATAACTTATATTTTATTTAGTATTATTGAATTTTTGTAAAATGCGCTTTTTAAATTAAATAATAAATTGAATGTATTCATATAATAAATATTTCTTGTTAAATAAAAACGTTATACACCAAAGTTATTTTTATATAGCATTAAATAAAATTTATGTAACAATAATGTAAATCATCACATAAGAAAGCTAAGACGCCATTTTTAAGTTCTGTCAAATTAAAAATTTTAATGAACTTCAAAATTATAAATAAAGAATATATTTTAAAAAATTTTGAAAAAAAATAATGATAATAATTTTAAAAAGTATGGTTTAAGAACCATTTTAGGTCTCTGATTGGCCATAATAAAAACCTATATATTTCTTGGGCTACCGCAAGGTTTTAAGGGCCATCATGATCGACTTGGCGTTTTCAAAGTTTTATTATGTTCAAAATACATGTAGTTTCGATAGGAATGTGGGAAATTGTATTTAAAAATTACAGTGTTGGGTAGTAACGCAATAAAAGTAACAAAGTTACTTAAAAAATTACGTTACTTGTAATTTTTAAATAACTTTGTTACTTTTTTTATGAAGGAACTTGTAACGTCACTTCGTTCCATTTTTTAAAGTAACGAACAACTTTTTTGGCAATAGTTAAGATACTTTAAGGACACTAAACAACCTTAAATTTTGGAAATATCGAATATTTTATATTCCGTTTTTCAACAAAGAATATTGAAATAAACCTACACGTATATTATCAAAATCAATAAAAGTTAATTTAATATTCAAAATGACAAAGATATAGTCATTTTTATATGGAAATGTATGGAAAATCATAACTTAAAAAGAAATCCTGCAGCAGGTACAAATAATATATGATAGTATTGATAGTTCAGACGAGGCATTTTAGGGTATGATTTTGTATGCATTTAAAAGTAATAAAAAAAAGTTTGCTATTATATGTTTAAATATACTTTGTCGAAGAAAGAAATCAATTTTTCAAAAATTTAAGTTTGTTTAGTGCTTTTAAATCCTGAACCCATAGACCTAGGCTTAATACTAAAATATGAAACAAAACCTTTGTAACTTGCATGCTGATGGATCTTAAGTTTTAGTATTTATAAATATAATATAATTGATATAAAGAATAACTATAGTTATTTTAAATTTTCTTAAAATGGCTCCTTAAATATAAATTTTTTCCAAATTTTTTAGGTTTATATAATCAAATATAGACGTTATTTCTCTTAATTCTCCCTACTCTACTTCATAAATATTGATTTAAATCGAAAAGTTCCTGATTTCTTTAGACAAAATGACATAGTTTCCCAACGTTTCTAGTGCGTACAGAATTTCTTACACAATTAAGAAAAAGCCTACTTACTTTTCATAGCAATTTAAAAATATTTGTGCATTTATATAAAATTGGAATCGAAGTAACCATTGTTAAAAATGAGATGATTTCATTTAATTAAAAAATAGTGCTTTTGATTGAAATCAGTACACAGCACCTTGGAAATATGTTCAATTAATTTCAAATAGTTTCGACAAAAGCTAATGCCCCCAAAAAGTTCCAAATAAAAGAAAAACATAAACTGCAGAAAAATCTGTTTTTGTAAGAAAAAGCACATTTACCTTATTGAATGATCACTCGAGGGCGAAACTATTTTTCCGAATGTGCCGGTTAATGACTGTCAAAACGTGCACAGTTTATGGTGTAAGCAGCTTTTGGTCAAAATATTAAAAATAAATTATTGAATTTTTTAAATCACTGTAATTGTAAGAATGTTTTATAGCCTATACGATGTCAAAACTCAATGTTTTAATGCAGTTAAACTTATTTTGGTAAAATAATTTACATTAGAAAACATCCGAAATTTAAACTTTAAACGTATTTTTCTCGAAACTAATTTTATAAATTTTAAAAAGTGGCTTCCGCATGAGTTTTCATGAATCTATTTAAATCTATCAAAAAATATACCTTAGCATACATAGGACATAAACTGTTGATAACATTTTAAGTTTTTTCTTCTAATCTCATTTTATCCATCAGTCTTTATCAAAAATCGTGATTTTTAAACATTTTCATAAGTCAAATGAAAACTAGCATGTATTAAGGAAGTATAAGACGATTTTTTAAAACTTATCAACTGTTTCTTTTTGTTGGTCAAACAAAGAAGTGACTCGAATTTAAAGCTTTATCTCAAACTGCTATGCGCAAGTGACATGTTGAAATTTGGTAATTTTCGTTTAAAAAAAACAATTTTTCCACAGTATGTCTGCAAATAATCGATTTCTTCAGTTAAAACTTGGCACAGAACTTATTAATATCATCCTACATAGGACCTTATAAATTTACTATAGTACTACATTAACCCTTTGTGGCCCACATTTTTCTGTTCAATATTTTAAGCTGAAAATTGTTACTCGGGGGTTTTTGGGGTTACTGATTACGAATTTGAATTTTTGTTAATTAGTATTATAGAAAAACCTCTTAGCTAATAGAAGAACGTAAAATCATTTATATACACCAATAAATAAAATTTTTATACATAAAAATCTTAGTCGAAAGAGGTGGCTATTATAATAGCCACTAAGCCACTAAGGGTTAAGGGAACAAAAAAAGTAATCGATTAAAAAACTCTTCTAGAGATACGACTTATATATACATTTTACAAAAAAAAGAGAATATCAGAAAAAATTACCCTCGGCGCACATGGCGCGTTTCAATATTTCTATTTTCTATTAATTTTTAATACATATTATATATAGTATTTTTAATATAAAGCAGCTTATATTTGTGACATAGAAAAGTTTGGGGAATGATGTTATTCTTGAATTAAATAGCCTTAAGGGGAAATAGCCACCTTAATATTACAAATAAATTAGTATTATATTTTTAGGTGAGGATAAATTATCCATAATATATTACATACTTTCTCTCGGTAAATTTGAACATTTTATCAAAATATTACGGGTACTAGGTTTAACTTTTAGGTATAAGAATACAATTCCCAAACTTCCAACGTATTTCTTATTTCAAAGGTTGTAGACTCTCCTTGTTAGTAACATAAAAAAGTTTACTTGTAGTTAATTGTAGTAAATGATTTTTGATTAATAAAATGTTTCATATTTTTAAATACAATAATGAGACTAATTTCGTAAGTTATAAGAGCAATTATTTATTTTAATTATAGTTTTTAACAATATTTATTTTGGGTCACATGATTTTCTAAAACAAATTAACACTTTGCAGCACAAAGAAACATTAAGCATAGTATCGATTTTTGTCATTTAAACAAGTCTCTTTTAGTTTATTTCACTCTCTTGTCAAAGAAAATTAAAAAAAAATGCATATAACTAATAATACATTCTAAACAATAATAGTACATTATTTAGTGTAACCTAAGGTTATCTTAAAATTTTATAAATTACAGTTTAGTTGCTATATTAGATCCGACATTTTAAATGCCAAAAAATTGATTATAAATGCATTATCAGCATCTCAAAAAACCCCCGTATACAAAATTTTAAACAAATTGGTTACATACAACAGTGTGAAACTACTGCTAGTTCAGAAAACTTAGAATAATGTTGAACTGTTTTCCAAATATCAAAAAATTATTTTTGAAGTATAACTCAACTTTACCTAGCAGTGCCTCTGTAAATCGCTTATTTAGTACTGGAGGGTTAATTTTAACTTTAAGAAAATTCAAACTTACTGATGATTCGTTTGAAAAACAACTATTATTGAAGTTAAATAAAAAATATATTTAAATATAATCCTATTTAAATTATTTTTATCCAAGCTGTTTATTTTATTACAATAAAAACCAGTACCGTAAAACGAAGTGAGTATGTCCAGTTGGGGAAATAAATAATAATTCCCAAATATCTTTGATTTTGTATGATTATCCTTTTGCATAGACTACGAAAAAATTTCTTTATATAATCTTTACTTATACTATTTGTAATAACTTTTTTAAAGTGACCATACTAACTAGGACAATGTCAGAGGTTTGGTTTTTTCCAATGGGTACTTATTTTTGAGTTCTTACGCTAGAATAAAATACCCAAAAGTAAAAGAAATACACGAAAAGAGCTTTAATTCCAGCTTTGTTTCATACAGAAATATTAATCAGGGCCAAAGTTATTAACTCTAGTTGCTGTATGTTGATCTAGATCAAATAAAAAATAATTACTTATAAAAAAGGCTATAAATTACGCAAAAACACTGTTTTTGTTCTTAAATAAAATCATCTCATTTTTAATTATGGTTATATGTATTTAATTTTGTTGATAATGCACAAAGGCTTCCAAAATAGTATAACGACACTGAAAGAAGAGAATCGCTCAGTCGGCTAGATTCTCGCCGAGCAACCAATACAAAGTTTGGATGTCATAGTAACGACTCAGTATTGCTACCACAGCTATACTGTTATAGTTAAGATAGCAATATATGGGCTGGAAAAAGAGAGACAATTACAATATATTTTTATTTATTTATTTATTTGTTTGTTTGTTTGTTTGTTTGTTTGTTTGTTTGTTTGTTTGTTTGTTTGTTTGTTTGTTTGTTTGTTTGTTTGTTTGTTTGTTTGTTTGTTTGTTTGTTTGTTTGTTTGTTTGTTTGTTTGTTTGTTTGTTTGTTTGTTTGTTTGTTTGTTTGTTTGTTTGTTTGTTTGTTTGTTTGTTTGTTTGTTTGTTTGTTTGTTTGTTTGTTTGTTTGTTTGTTTGTTTGTTTGTTTGTTTGTTTGTTTGTTTGTTTGTTTGTTTGTTTGTTTGTTTGTTTGTTTGTTTGTTTGTTTGTTTGTTTGTTTGTTTGTTTGTTTGTTTGTTTGTTTGTTTGTTTGTTTGTTTGTTTGTTTGTTTGTTTGTTTGTTTGTTTGTTTGTTTGTTTGTTTGTTTGTTTGTTTGTTTGTTTGTTTGTTTGTTTGTTTGTTTGTTTGTTTGTTTGTTTGTTTGTTTGTTTGTTTGTTTGTTTGTTTGTTTGTTTGTTTGTTTGTTTGTTTGTTTGTTTGTTTGTTTGTTTGTTTGTTTGTTTGTTTGTTTGTTTGTTTGTTTGTTTGTTTGTTTGTTTGTTTGTTTGTTTGTTTGTTTGTTTGTTTGTTTGTTTGTTTGTTTGTTTGTTTGTTTGTTTGTTTGTTTGTTTGTTTGTTTGTTTGTTTGTTTGTTTGTTTGTTTGTTTGTTTGTTTGTTTGTTTGTTTGTTTGTTTGTTTGTTTGTTTGTTTGTTTGTTTGTTTGTTTGTTTGTTTGTTTGTTTGTTTGTTTGTTTGTTTGTTTGTTTGTTTGTTTGTTTGTTTGTTTGTTTGTTTGTTTGTTTGTTTGTTTGTTTGTTTGTTTGTTTGTTTGTTTGTTTGTTTGTTTGTTTGTTTGTTTGTTTGTTTGTTTGTTTGTTTGTTTGTTTGTTTGTTTGTTTGTTTGTTTGTTTGTTTGTTTGTTTGTTTATTTATTTATTTATTTATTTATTTATTTATTTATTTATTTATTTATTTATTTATTTATCAATAAACGGGCTATGTAGCCCTTTACAATAGTAAATGTAAGATAAATTTGGTGGCGCAAACAGTCACGGACTGACTCCTAAATTTTAAACTGATCACATTGTATCGATAGTAAAATGCAATCCTTTGGTTTCGCTTTGAGAAGGAAAATACACAAAAGAGAACCCAAGTAGACAAAATCTAAAGTATTGAGCAACGTAAGTATAATAAGAAAGATGCAGAGTAGTAATAAATTTTAATTACAATATTTAATACAATAATATGATTATAATCGGTTTTATATTCAAAGAATCTTTTAATATATTGTATGAAAATACAAAATGAAAATATAAAAAAGAAATCATAATATTAAGTTTTTACTTAATCATTCTTAAATAATTTTTTAATAAATTATCTTAGAGAGATCATAAATATAGAATAATGAAGTATATAATTCTTGTACCTCCTGTTTTACAAGGTAACAAGGAATTATATGAATCTCAAAAAAATAGTACTACAACCAGACTATCGTAAGAAAGAATCTGCAAAATTTTCAGAATATGAAATATTTTCTATTCTGAGTAAAAAATAAAAAACTATGCAAAATGTCTTGTCCGTCCCATGCCCCAAGCCTTAATTTCATCCGAATATACCAAGAAATTTAGTAATACGCTAAATTTTAACCAAAAAAATTATACAGTGGGTTAATGTAAGACTTAGTTAATCCAAAAATGATGCGCGACCTTTTAATGCGTGATTTCTGTTTATGTATGGGCGTTTCGAAATGTGTCGCCTAGTTTTGATATCTTGTCCGTCCCAAGGGATTTATTCAAAGAAAGTTGTATTAAAATATTCACAAATTAAAATGCAACCTATTCCATCTTGTAGCTCTTATATACATTTTGTAAAAAAAGTTCACATATACTTTTTTATTAGTATTGTTTTCTACAACTAATTAGTTAATGTTGCACTTCTACTATCGTACCTATATTATATGTCTTGTCTGTCCAGCGAAAAATTCTTTAACGGAGAATTCAGTTTGAAAAATAAATATTTAAATTGAATTTGTCGTTTAAAAAGACAGAGGAATTTCTCCTTTCTTGATTTCACATACATCTGGTGCATGTAAATAAATAAACTACTAAAAAAGTATGTACGGCACAAATGTCTTGTCCGTCCAATGATTACATTAAATGTACTAAAACAATCGAAAGCGATAGCATCGAATACGACAAATAGGTAAATAAACAACATTTTAACCTATTTAAGCGTAGATCATAATCGTTCATATTCTGGAATAAGCAGTGCAATTTTTAATTTGTGCTAAACAAGAAATACTTCATGTAAGGTAATATATAGGTTACTGACCCCAGTAGTCGGCCATCTAAGGAAAAACTTGTATTGAAGTTATTACAACAAATTCAGAAACATCTTTATTAATAAATGACCGGTTCTGTTACACTTTAAATATACTCTAGTTTTGGATAACATGTTTATTTTTACTTAAAAGATTTACAGGATAATTATAATATGTGTTTTAATAAAATATGATGAAAGCGCTAGTAGTCGGCCACCGGAATCTAGTACTCGACCTTTGATCGCTAGTAGTAGACCAGAACAAGTTAAGGCAATACATCGCGCTTTAAAAATATTGTTTATTCTTTTTAATAGTTCTACGATTTAAGTTTAGCTATAAAAGATTGAATAAATATTAAATGAATGAAATTAAATATTAATTAATCGTAATGATCATTACAATTAAAGGTGGCTTTGTACACGGGTTACCAACCAGGCCAGGCCAACAACTAAAATTCGGCAAAAATTAAAAAAATTCTAATAGTCGACCATCTGTAAGCACATACCGATAAAGACATATCGAAAACCATTTTTATTTTATGGTTCTTGAACTGTTTTACCATCAGGATTAAATGTTTAAATGACATAGATCATTAAAAAATTATTAACCTTACGGTATTTTGTCTACGGGTTTATTTTTTAAAAGAAAATAGTGATAATGGCCGACTACTGGAGCATGACCGACTACTGGGGTCACTACCCTATTAAACAATATTAAATGAAAGTTATACTCTATATATTCGTAATTTAAAAGAATTGGTTATAAGAAACTTTCAACATTGTAATATTTTTTTAACTACATAAAAGTGTTTTTTGATTTTGCCCATTTCAATTTTCTTTATTTATGCGATTAATATTATTACATCATATATTTTATTTTCGGTTTCAAATACTTTATTTGAAAATCATACTTTTAGAAAGAGCCAACTTTTTGACAATCACCCATATACAGTTAGTAAGTAAAAACTCTTAATTGTTCATAGATTAGGATTTGTTAAATAGAATAATATTGTAACTGATATAGCTAGCAATTTGCCGAAAGAATTTTTCTTTGCAAATAAATTAGTGCTCGTTGCAATCGCGTGGCTACAATCACATTTCAAAGCGGTGAAATTCAGATAAACGCCACGTTTCCAAACAATTATTAAAAAAAACAACTTTTACGCATTTAATTTAATTTTATACATTTAAACAACATATTGTTAACGACAACTGCAGAAATTAATCGCATATTTGGCCAAAGCTGTATACGTAAAGCTACCACAGCAATCGGTATTGCTCTAGGAGCTATACCGATTGTCAAGGTAACGAACGAAAATATATCCAGGATTACAATGGTAGGAAAGCAATTCTCCTTTTTCAGTGAAGTAAGTAAAAATTTTTCTAAACTATAAAAAATTCTGTATGCACCAGGAACGTTCACAATCTACCTCATTTTGACTAAAAAAATTATTAATTTTTCATTGTATATTAATATATATATATGGTAATATAGGCAGACATTTTTTATAAAACTTCCTTTTTTGGTTATATAAACATATGTGAAAATTAAAAAAAATTCAAAATAAGGGATAATTTTAAGAAAAATGGTAGGGATCCTCATTAATCACAATAAGTTCCAAGTTTTAATGACAACTTACATGAAGTAGACAAACGGAACAAAGTCACATGGGTTTATGACTTATAGTTTAGATTTTGTTATACAATTTTGATTATTATTAACATTTTTTCGGTCGCTTCGGTTTAGTAGCTTTATGCTTATTACCTCTCCTTGTACAAAAAGCCGACTATACTTCCAAAATGTTATTTTTTTTAAACTACGTAATTTGATTGGTTGGTTTGCTGGTTTTGATTGGTTTGTTCTTTTGTTTTTTTTCTCGAGAATTTATGATGATGGTTATTCAATTATTTAAAGCTCGGTCCGCTAGTCGAATTTCGCGGAGGGTTTACATGGTACTGTATATGTTTTGAATAGCATATTAATAGTTTTTCTTTATATGATTTTCAATCTCTTAAAATAAGAGTATATCAATTTTAAAAATTTTGTACATCCTAAATATATAATTAAAATATTAGTAATTTGTTATAAGAAATAGAATTTTTCATAAAAATTGAAGTCATTTCACCTTTAATTTTTGAAGTTATAAATTTTGTATTAATTTCCATTAAAAACAACTACTTTGCAAAAGACACTTGCGATACTCTGGAAGAACCAACTGAAAAACTTTTAAACTATTTTCAAACGAAATCAAGTAAAAATACGTTTTTTTTACATACGTTTTAAGCATAAAAAATCATTAAAATAATAATGCAGCGGATTTCTTAAGAGAAAAAAACTGATTTTCATATAGAAAAATCGTTGTCTTCTTAAAGGATGTACTCTCACCTAAAATAAAAAAATAAAATAAATGATTGCAGACTTATATTCAATATACATAATTGTAAATGTAATAATTACAAAATTTCATGACGAATACAGTGTAAAATTGCCCAATACCCATAATGGTTCATTTAAGACTTACTAGATTAATAGTTAATACAACGAGGCATATTTTGAGCTCTAAAAAGGTACCTAACATTGCTTTGCTTTTCGAAAAACTTTGAATTATAAACCATAACCTCTATTTTGGTAATTCCAAGTTGTTTTAGAAACAAAATGAGCCATTTGCTCAAAGTATGACCTAATAAGTCGACTTAGGTTGATTTCCAGATTTGGTTTCAATGCGTCGATATTAATTCTAAAAGTATATCTGTAAAGTATTAAAAGGTTTTGAACAGTTTTGACACTTCAATGAACCTTTTAATTAAGCTGCGTGCCTGTTGTATTTACATGTCTATGCGCGACCCCGCCGCAAGTTCCTGCGCTTCAGCTGATGTTGATACGCATCCCAGTCGCGTATATTCCAAGTTTAGAAGGTTAAATTAAAAAGTTCCTAAACAAAAAAGTACTACTTTTGCTATTCAGAAGTATGCTAAATTGGCATTGAAACCAACAAAATCTATATTTAGTTACACCTTAATCATAAATATCTCTACTAATAATGGGCCAATTTTTTCAATTCAAATGTCTTTTTAATTCTTATTTCATAAATAATGTGAATTTTCTTATTTTTACTATAAATTGACAAAAAAGGTTAATTTTAAATTTGTATACAGCCATCGAACATTCCTAGTTAAAAAAAAAGTGAAAAAAAAATCGAAACCGGCTGTGCCTTGAGCCCAGATCAGTACGCTATGACGATTTTTACTGTCATACAAACTTTTCTGTAGTGTAGCTGGCCCACACCTTACTATTCTAAAATGTTAAACCCCAGTTTAACAGCCTCTTAGTTGA
Source organism: Gastracanthus pulcherrimus (assembly GCA_949152435.1). NCBI lineage: Eukaryota > Metazoa > Arthropoda > Insecta > Hymenoptera > Pteromalidae > Gastracanthus > Gastracanthus pulcherrimus. The sequence goes on along the minus strand of OX424572.1, from coordinate 24,357,815 downwards.
ACCCTAGGTCTAGCTGAGACATAAGTCCCGCCCATTAGAAAGAGAAACAGAAACCCACTTAGTCGCTCTGTCTCTTTCTCAGTCGGGACGATAGTGCTCCACTTGGACCAGCGGTCTGTACTTTATAAGTCTATGGGATCCACCATATGCAACAAAATATTTACATATTGTTTAAAAAATAGAAAATGCGTTGCTGGTAAAGTAGGGATCGGGTCAGTATTTCACGTTAATTAAGATAATTTAATTGTTGGAAGAATTAATTTAATTAGTGTATAGATCGTATTCTATACGATAATGTCCGTAAATCTTAGAAATATGTACATCTTACACATAAGTACATTAGAAGTGCAGGTAAAAGGAATCTACACCTGTCTCCATATTCTGACGTTTATCTTCATACCTGACAACAGACGTGTTAACAAGTATAAAGATTTATTTACAACGTGAACCCTCCTGTGAAGTTGGACGAATATATTCCATGGCTATCCCATATACCGTGCGTTCTAGTCCAAATTGCGGATATATTGTGGAGTATATTGAACAAATTTGGCTGTACGACGCATAAGAGCGTCTCTCTGAGTTTTACAACTCAAGCTCACCCCGAGATAACTCCTCCTCCCCCCAAGAAAAGAAGGGTCAGGCCTATGGCTACCGACTAGTTTTTCAATACACTCCACAAGCTATCCGCAGTTTGGGCACGAACGCCCCGCTTCGTGTCCGTATACTACATATATATTATATATTATTAAGTGCACAGGATAGTTAATTACATAGTAAAAATAAGTATCCGCTCTAAAGCTAACTGTTGTAATGATTAATACGGTTTATATATTCAACATCTATAAAAAATTAATATATATTATTTCTACAAGAAGCACCGGCAACAATTGTATGTAAGTGTCAAAGCAACATATTTTTTTAACAATACACATTTTCATAGTAGGTAAGAGCGGGGCTATCCATAATTTTTAGGGCTATTCATATGTTTTAGTTATGGGTTGTATATTTTAATGACAATCTATTTTTAATCAAACTGATATACTAAATAATGTTAGAGATCATGCACCGATACAAATTTTGAAACTAACCGTACGCCTGTTAACATAATTTCAAATGCCGAATACAACATAAAAGAGTTTACTTAACAAATTGGGAATAAGTTAATTGCAAAGCTTATCTCTTCTACTTTTTACAAGTATTTAAAAAACCTTATATTATATTTACATAGTAAGACTAACGCATATACATATATAACGCATAGATACAGAATATACTATTAAATCAAGATCTTCGATTAAACTTTTTGAGTACAGTATATTGCATTGCGACAACAATACAAATATAAGTATATGTCGCATCCAAAAAAGAAACTACAACTCATAATTATTATTTTCTTAACCAGGCAATGTAAATTTTTCGTGAAATCTTCTCTAATTTTTTTTGTTATATGTAGTTTTTTTCCGTTTTAATTCTTGAAGGGCCATGTTAGACCATTTTGTACCCTAGACTGATTTCTTATAAATCGGATGAAAATTTAAGCTAGAATATACATTTGAGGGTTTTCTACTGAAACTATTAATCCTTTCATGCATTCAAGTAATGGAGTAAATACACTGTCAAAAATCGATTTCGTATTTTACACAAATGTTATGTAATTCGTTTACATTAATATTTGTGTACAAATTTTACACAACATTTGTGTAAAAATTTTCACAAAATTTATGTAATTTTCAAAAGAATGACACAAACTTTGTGTAATTTTAAAAAGTTACACAAATTTGGTGTAATATTTAAAAAATTACACAAAATTTTATATTTATAAGTATCGTATTTTAAAATGATCTATACTTCGTTTTATATGATTAATTTCTAATTGCTAGTACGCTATCAAATTTCTTAAAAGTGCTAATTAAATTAATATCAACAAAGTAAGTACACGTAATCGTGTATAATAATATATAATCATATATAATTATATTAATTTGATATAACTGCGCTTAAATATACATTATCATATATATGATTGTGTATAATCAGATATATAATAGTTATTATTGATTAGATATGATCGTACAAAATTATATACAAGTACGTGTAATTTGCTGATTGTTTAAATACAATATAACTATAAGGTTTTTTAGCTTCTAATACTCGATGTTGTTATTTTGGATATTGATGTGATCTTTTCGAGTATATATGATGTGGAAAAACTTTTATTTGCCGACGTTTCGGGAGTATATTGTTCCTCCCCTTATCAAGGCTTCTGAAATTATTAACATGTCATTTTGGATACTTAAAGTAATATTTTCAAAACGCTATCGGTTTATACTCCGTTAGAAATTGTAAGAGTGAAACTTTCGTCTTGAATCGTACTAGTAGAGGTAAACATCGCGCGTGGTTTGCACGCGCGAATTTCGGAAGGTATATATAGCGCAGCAGGAGAGGCAGCGGTTACGGTCTCCGGTGCATTCGCTGTGAGCATGTGGTATAGTATATGCTATCTTATTTTCAAAAATAGCGCCATCTTACGGTCGAGTGACGTGATCGGGGTAGTACAAAATATACAAACTCTTATGGGCATTCAATGAAAATAATATTTTTTTAATTACTAATGAATCTGAGAATAACCTTATAATGTTTTTTAATAATAAATAAATATGTCAATTCAAGAAAAAAAATTGTGATCACAAAAATTCTCAGAAACTTATAAAAAAATTATTTCATTGAATGTCCAACTAGAGCCTGTGTATTGCGTACTACCCAGATCACGTCATTCGACCGTAAGATGGCGCTATTTTTGTGTACAATAGCTGTCGTGCTCACAGCGAATAGGTAATAGATATACGGCAGGAGGCCCGGGGTTTCGCGAGAGATTTCGATATATTTTACTATATATGTTCTAAAAAACTTGTTTCATTCGCTATATTTATAAATAAAGGGTCGTAGAATACGAATATGCATGTTTCACCAAAAACAACTTAACCCGGGTTAAGTACTGTATGGGTGTGCTTGTGTGTGATGTCATGAATTTCTGAAATTATTAACATGTTAATAATTTCAGAAGCCTTGATAAGGGGAGGACAATATACTCCCGAAACATCGGCAAATAAAAGTTTTTCCACATCATATACACTCGAAAAGATCACATCAATATCCAAAACAATATAACTATATCTGAGTATTTATGATTATTAATGAAAATATATAGCCATATATGATAATATGTTATTATTATATAACATATTATATACGATGATATAGTCATATATGATTATAGATATCTACATATAGTTATATCCGTCAATTTTTCATGAATAAATTGACAGGTCTTAATATAATCATCAAGCTATACGTAATCATAATATATGAGCATACATATATTTATGCATATGTAATTATATAGAGTGAACAGTTATATTTAAATCTTTTTTTAAGTCAAACATGGCTATATGTAAACATTTAGTGCATCCGAACACACTTATCAAACACAGACATATCGATATACACATATTAATACATGACATATTAAAATATACGCACATACTCCCATATATACTTACATCAAACGCACTTCGAAACACACACTCACATGAACACACATACATGAAGTCACTTTTAAACTTTAATACTTGTAGTTTTACAAACTCACACCCATACCTACACATACACATCAAAATGCACGGACGAATCTAATCGCACGCCCGCACACTAACACACACCGACACATTCGGCATTTGCACATGTTTACGTATCAAAATTCATGCACACACGTATCTCATGTGAGATCACTCAGTATTATCATACAGTACTTAACCCGGGTTAAGTTGTTTTTGGTGAAACATACATATTCGTATTCTACGACCCTTTATTTATAAATATAGTGAATGAAACAAGTTTTTTAGAACATATATAGTAGAATATATCGAAATCTCTCGCGAAACCCTGGGCCTCCTGTCGTATCTATTACCTATTCGCTGTGAGCAGGACAGATATTGTACACAAAAATAGCGCCATCTTACGGTCGAATGACGTGATCTGGGTAGTACGCAATACACAGGCTCTAGTTGGGCATTCAATTAAATAATTTTTTATAAGTTTCTGACAATTTTTGTGATCAAATTTTTTTTCTTGAATTGACATATTTATTTATTATTAAAATACATTATAAGGATATTCACAGATTCATTAGTAAATAAAAAAATATTATTTTCATTGAATGCCCATAAGAGTCTGTATATTTTGTACTACCCCGATCACGTCACTCGACCGTAAGAAGGCGCTATTCTTGAAAATAAGATAGCATATACGAGTACTATGTATACCACATGCTCATAGCGAATGCGCCGGAGACCGTAGTCGCTGCCTCTCCTGCTGCGCTATATATGGCTATTCTCACAAACTTCGGATTTTATTATAAAAAATAGTATATTACGCATCTAGGGAGGTAAAAAATTTTTTCCTACACCTGCACCGAAAGTACCACTTTTCCTTCCGGGCCCCTGGAGAGAAATGTGTATTTTCGGTGCTGGTGTGAGGAAAAATAGTATACGCACCATGGGAGGTAAAATGGCGACCCCATAGCACGTGTTTGCCACCCTCGCTTTTGGCTCGGGTGGCATTTTACACGTGCTATGGACTCGCCAAGGTAAAGAACCTCCCTAGATGCGTAATATACTATTTTTTTTTATATTTTGAGCACATGTCTGAAATGTTTAGTATACGTTCCTTCAGCTGTTAGAATACAAAATCTAATGTGGTGCAACGTTTTAAAGCAACGTACCAAAAGTTATTAACGTTTTTTACACGTTTTTTCATTTTTTCGTGATTTTCAACTTATTTTTGAAGAATAAGTTAGAAAATCATGTGTAATAATAAATCGCTGTAACTTCTTAAACAATGATGTAAAAAATGTGGCGAGTGAATTTTAGTTTAATAGTGTTGTAAATAATGGAGTACAAATGTATTTAGTAAAAATTTTTAAAGACAGATGATGTGCTAATAAAAAATATGCGTTTTTGCTTCCGTGCACGTTTTACCTTCTTAAGTATACATTCCATGTTTACTCCCTTATTTTGGGAGCACATTATTCCGCCATGTATAGATTTGTTGCTTTTGTGCCCTAGAACACTATCCATGTGGTTTTATAATGATTTTGTTTACGCACCAATAGCGATACAGGATAATAGTAATAAATATTAAAAATGAAAAAAAGTAGTCACACCACTTTGGTGCCTTGTAACTTCTTCCCTATTAAGAGCACACATTTTTAACATGTCATATTCGATTGCGCTCACCAAATGCTTGAAATTCATCACCCATTCAAACATTTTCAATAGACGCACCAAATTCTAAAGAAAAAAAATTAAAAAAATAAGAAAGTCACGCGTCGTTTTCTGCAAATTTTCCTATTTTATTTATGTATCGTATGAATTTTTGTCTTCAAAATGTATACTATAATACCTTTTTTGGGTTTACATGTTGTAAACAATGTATACAATCTAGTTCTTGGCTGATAAACGAGCAAAAATATTGTATTAGCACAAGAAATATTGCGTCACACAAAATTCCGATCTAATTGAGAATTGCCCATGTACCGTCCGAAATTCGCGCGCGCAAACCACGCGCGATGTTTACCTCTACTAGTACGATTCAAGACAAAAGTTTCACTCTTACAATTTCTAACGGAGTATAAACCGATAGCGTTTTGAAAATATCACTTTAAGTATCGAAAATGACAGTTCAGAGTGGCGAAATAACAGATCAAAAAGAATATATAAGTTTAAGATAATAATTAAATAAAAATATACTTATAAATTTTAAAATCTATTTATAATAAATTTTAGATGCAATAATTCATGTATAAACTTTATTTTAATGAATAATAGATATATGTTCTGATCTTTATTTGATGATAATAAGCTCGATTGAAGTGAAGAATACCCGTTCTACGCAAAAAATACTATCTCTATGCAAAAATAACTTAACTTAGATAAGCTTCTTTTACGTATTTAAAGAATATATATTGATAAACAAATGTTCTAACACATGTAACTATATGCTCTAATCGTAAGACTAATAAACTAAACAAGTAAAGCCGATTGGTTTTATTTATATATTAATATACAACAATACATAAACTTTAAACGTCTTTTTTCTTCCAAAAATGAACCCGGGTTAAGTTGTTTTTGCATCCAACGCCTCATATACAAACACGCACACACAGATACAGAAACCCACATACATACCTCATGTACTCACACACATACAGATATAAAAACCCACATGCATTATACATGCTCGAACCGAATTGGTTAGAGTACAAAGTAAAAATTCAAAGTAACATTACTTCTCAATTAGTTAAATTACACATGTAAATACATAGTTTAATGGCGAAAAATTATGTCACAAACTGTAATGGTATTTTGGTCGCGAATAATTTACAATAAATGTAGTGAATTCGCTGCGTCAAGCGTGGATCGGAGTATATAAAATATTTATATATTATTTTTTTATAATATAAATTTATAATATAAATTATATATAAAATATAACCTGCGTTAGATATACCAAATGTTATACGAGCCTACTTAATCTTCTTAGTTAAAGTATCTAAGCTGCAGTGTTAGATCGTAACTAGTTACAAGTAACTAAGTTACCAAGTTAAGTTACTTTATTTGTCACTTTTTGGTAACTTCGAGTGCAAACTTGTAGCTTCTTATAAAAAAAATAAGTTACTTTAGTATAACTGCTTGATAAAACTGTATGCTTGTATAACATGTGTTTCGAGTAGGCTTGTATAACATGTATTTAGAGTAGGTATAGTACCTTATCACCCTGTATATGCCTAACTCTTTAAATTTTAAAGAGAATTTTTTCACTTTTACAAGTGACTTTTCTACTCCATGTAAAGTAAATTACTGATAGGGGAGACTGGGGTAAAGTGAACATAATAACTCTAAAAGTCGAAAAAAATGTATTTTTCAGACTTAGAACATTACTTTTTAAGTTGCACAAGAAACCTCTTACATCAATAAACATACTAGCAACTTAAACGAAAGTCATATATTAAGTTTATTATTATTTACCTATTTTCCAAAAATACATGTTTACTTTACCCGGGCTATTCAGTGCGGGGTAAAGTGAACTAGAGGATAGAATTAAATATTTTCAAAATATTTTACTAGTTTTTGTACAAGAATATATAAAAACGTTAATTTAGACAATAATAAAACCACAGAGACATCCAAAACCTTTAAAATACCGTAAAATACGAAAAGTTAAATATGTAGGTCATGTTGGCCGATTTGGTATAAATACGAAATGCGTTGCAACAAAGGCTTTGTATACTACACTAACACACACCTTGATTAATATTTTGTTAAATTTTTCATCTGGCCGCGTATAAAGTAGTGCTATCACATTATTTCCCGGACAATTTTACCCCGATTCACTTTACCCCGAGACGTCGATTCTTTAAAATGTTTGTTTAAAAAAAGAAAACATTCTTTTAAAACTCTGTATTCTTGATAATAGTAAGTGAAACGTATTTGAAGTAATTAGAAAAAAATCTAGCAATAAAATTGATTATAAACACCTTTTCACCACACTGCGCGTAAAGTGCTGACTGTACGCCCTCTCAGCAGGCCGTACAGTACCGCATGGACTGCCTAGGGAATAAAGTGACTTGCGCATGCGCGATGCGTCTTTTTCCGCTCTCGACTGCGTCTCGAGTGGTAAAACAGCGCGTCGCGCGCACACAAGTCACTTTACTTCTAGGCAGAGCATGGGGTACTGTATGGCCTGCTGAGATGCGTACAGTCATTTCTTTACGGGGGTGTGGTGAAAAGTAGTATACGCACCTCTGGAGTATAGTAGGCAAGCATGCACTGTGTGAAATGCCGACCTCGCTTCGCTCGGTCGGCAACGTCACACAGTGCGTACATTGCCTACTTTACTCCCTTGATGCATAATGTACTATTAATCGTTATAACGAATTTGACAAACCAACTTTCTTTTACGGTCGAAAAATACAATTATTTTTCTTTCATAAAATATTAATTGTTATGCAATGAAACCTTTTAATTATCATTCTTGAATAATTATCTTTCACTAAAATTAAAATTAGGCGTAAATAATAATTTGTTGACGAAATAATAAGCATCATTCACTTTACCCGTGTGTTCACTTTACCCCAGTTTCCCCTATAGAAAACATAATTACTAGTCTTATTTTACGATAAAATTTTTATTTTTATTCAAAATGCAGAAGTAATCAAATCATATATTGGGGCGCTGCACGAAATCATGACAAGACGATAGTTTTGATAATATTATCTTAGTTTCGAAAAAATCTCAATAGTCTTTCGGAAGTCTTTTTTTGGTCTTGAGGAAAATTACCTCGTCTTAAAAAGTCTTAGTTTTTGAGTTAACTCTTAATTATTTACAAAGTCCCTTCATACCAAAGTCTACAGCATAACATTTTAAATTATGCCAATTTTTGTCGGAAAATGTTAATAAAATATTTCTTGTTAATCTTGATAATCTCAGAACGAGAGTGTATATGAGAGATGATGTATGAGAGTGTATGATACGGGTTGCTAATTTTAATGAGGCTTTGAGAAGTGTTTTCTGGTGTCTAAAAATGAACCCTAGCAATTGCAATTTTGGTTAACGAGCTCATCTTCTTGAGATATAGCCAATTATGTTCCAAATACCAGAAAAAATAATCCAAACGTAGGTGAAAGTAGACAGAAAGAGCTTTAATTTCCGCGTTGTTTCGTATACAAATATTAATCTCTTGAAAAGTTAGTAATTGTCAAAGAAGTTGATAAAAAATACATGAAACATTGATGATAGTAATTTTTTTAAATCGCTGATTTTGCATACATATCTTATTACTTTCTTCGACAATAAATAACTTTTCAATGGATTAATATTTGTATACGAAAAATAGCGGAAAGCAAAGCTTCTTCTGTCTACTTTTACTTACTTTTGCATGTGTTTTTTTAGTAAAAACTTGGAATTCTGATCTAAAGTAGGGGTACCATTTGTTCACTAAAAGACGGGTATTTGGAACATAATTGGCTATATCTCGAAAATATTAACTTGTTAGCCAAAGCGGCGGATACTCGGGTTCACTTTTAGGCACCAGACAACACCTCTCAAAGTTTCATTGAAATTCGCGACTCGCATCTCGTACATTCTCCTTGTCAGTACCTTAAGAAATTTAAATTCAATGTAGCTATCCAAAACCTTGGTATATACACTAATGAAATAATATTAATCCAAAGATCGTAGATCTCATATGTGATCTTCACTATATAAGTCTATTAAATAGACTTCTTTTATTATTCACATTTTAAATAGTTAATATTCTTTTATCCTTAGAACAAAATGTAGATATATGGTGCAGTCACAGTCCACATCTTCTGAGTTTACGTGTTTTTATAACCAATTAAAAAAAAAATTTCTTGTTAAGAAAAATGGAAAAAAACGAGTTCAGAGCGGTAATTAAACATTTTCAAGGGTTTAACTCCATACGAGATAAAAAATGAATTGGACTCAGTTCATGGTACATCTGCCCCTGCCTTAGCAACGGTTTATAACTGGGCAAATGAATTTAAGCGTGGTCGTACATCAATAAGTGACGAACCACGTTCAGGAAGGCCCGTAGAAGCAACTACTCCCGAAATCATCAATAAAATCCACGATATGGTGTTGAAGGATAGAAGATTAAAAGTGCGTGAGTTAGCTGAGGCCACAAGGATATCTATAGGTGCAGTTGTTTCAATTCTACATGAAAAATTAGGCATGAAAAAGCTATCGGCAAGATGGGTGCCGCGTTTGCTCTCAGCTGAGAATAAACGCAATAGAGTGGTCGCCTCTGAGGCTCTTTTGGAGCGCATAAGTCGGAATCCTGAGGAATTTTTTCGTCGATTTGCGACTGTGGATGAAACATGGATACACCACTACACTCCTCAGACAAAGGAACAATCCAAACAGTGGATTTCCACAGGCGAACCAGCTCCAAAGAAGGCAAAGACCGTAAAGTCAGCTGGTAAGGTTATGGCTACAGTTTTTTGGGATGCACGTGGAATTATACTTATTGACTACATGGAAAAGGGTAAAACAATTACTGGTGAGTATTATGCATCATTATTAGAGCAGCTGAAAGAAGAAATAAAAAAAAAACGACCACATTTGGCGAGAAAAAAAATTCTCTTTCATCACGACAACGCCCGAGTTCACACATGCTTCGTTTCAATGGCTAAAATTGAAGAACTAAAATTCGAATTGGTCGAACACCCACCGTATTCACCAGATTTAGCCCCCAGTGACTTTGTCTTATTTCCAAACTTGAAAAAATGGCTCGGTGGACAGAGATTTACGGACAACGAAGACGTCATTGCCTCTGTAAGTGCTTATTTTGAGGAACTTCCGAAAACGCACTTTTCTGACGGATTAAAAAAACTTAAAAAGCGATTGACCAAGTGTATAGAGCTCCAAGGAGATTATGTTGAAAAATAAAAAAAAATTTACCCAATAAAAATTGTTTTTATACTTTATTCTAAAGACTTATTGAACTACCCTCGTATTATAACAATTTTATAATAAAAAATATGGCAATGTGTATACACTGACGCAAAGGGTTTCCAATCTTTTTACTACAAGAATAGAGTGATAAGCATCAGCTTTTCTATTACAGTATTGATCAGTATCAGTTATTTTGACCGCAGTAAAAAATTAACTTTTTTAAGGGGAAGTCGGAGCTTAAATGCAGTTGCGTAGTTACTGATAAATTCGTATTTTTCAGTATTCTCATTCAATTTTTATTTTTTTTTCAATTATCTCAGTTGTCCGGTGTTCCTTAGTAGATTCATAATACCCGACAACTAAATTTTTTAACTTTTATGAACAATTAAAATAGAATAATGTAAAATTCAATACAGAAATCTATAATTGGCTCCGACCTACTCCTAAGCGGCAACCATCACTTATTGCTGTGTTATTATAAAATATGTTTATTATATTTTGCAACTAAATAATTTAGTAATCAATATGCCACACCGCATATTTAAATAAATTTTTGTAAATTCAGGTAAGCTTTAGCACCAAAATTATCCTTACAATCTGAATCTTACGGATATTTTAAAGAATTTCCCTTATTTCGTGGGTGGAGATGCCGATTACCATTTTAAGTTTATAAAATCAATTTGACATATTTTAAACAAGCGTTCTTAGTTTCCTCATGTTAAAACTATTCTTAGGAGTTTGGGGGTGGATTTACTCGAAGCGAGGGCAATAAACACCCAAGGGAATAGTTGACTTTATTCCCTTGTTGTATGTAGAACTTTATTTCCGACTTAACTGTGGTCCCTTTATTGATTTGAAGAGTGGGACCCTAGATTTAGGGATACTAGAACAGGTTAACGCATTAAAATAGGAGCTATGAGAGATAGTGATAATTTATTAACAAGATGTTATAAGAGTAATTTCGCTGATGATTTTCGACGGTTTACCTATTTATTTATTATTTCTTTTTCTCGAAGGTATGTAGGAAATGCCACCTAAGGCACATCCGCCGTGTGTATAATATAGGACGAAAAATAAAATAAACAAAAACGCGAAAAAACTATTCAGCCGTTGCATCGCAAACCGACGCGCTAAAAACTACCACCCTTTCCTCTTTTGACGGAACCCATCCTGGTACCGTTTATCACGTTACCTCTGGGTGGTGCCATTCTAGTATCGTCTCAACAACCGCTGCTGCCTCGACCTGAACCAAATTAAAAAATTTATAATTTTAAATCCAATGTGGGGACGTCGCATTCATCTCCATACGGAAAGGAGAAGTATCCCTGTCCCCCCTCGCGACATTCATAAAATGAGGGAAAATGAGCGTCTCCCGGTTAAGAAAGCGTCCCATCTTCTCCCTCCACGTCCATTTCCATGGAGTCGTCTGACGTCCCTGGGTTATGTTGGGGTGTCGGAGCATCTCCGAGCGCTTCATTCATACCGTTGTCGGTTGCCCTGTCTAGGTACCGTTTCTTTTGTTGAGGCCCGTCTCGGTGAATTTTGACGGGTAAACAAGAATATTAACAATTAAATAATATTTTATGTACTTTCAAACGGTTGAATATCAAAAATTAATTTTAGGATTCTATATATGAAAGAAATTGGCGATATGCTACGTTCCTATTAGTTCTTTTGTTGGCATCAGCAATGTTGGTTGCTTATATGATCTTGTCTTCAACATATACTACAGAAATTCTACTTTACATGCTCTTTGGGGCAGCAATGGTGGCTGGTACATTTGCGACAATTGTTCATCATGGCAAGCAATACATTGATAATAAAGCTCAAGCTATTGTAATAAAGCTATAGTGTTTAGTCATAATAAATATCATATATATTATTTAAGATTTCTAAAAAGATAGTACATGAGGATAGTCAAATCAGGTGACCGAGCTGGATATGGAACCGTAGGCCAATGCAGATATATCCAATGTCCTGGGAATCGTTTATTTAATAATTCTGTGAAAGGTGCAGCATTGTGTGGAAGAAACCATTATAGAAAACTGGCCCTACCAGACGATCTTCTACAATCACAATCCACACTTGTATCTTTGATAATATTACAAAATGAAAACATACTGTGGTAAGGAATACATGAATAATAATAACGGTTATGACTAAGAAGATCAGTGCAATAATAGAAAATGTTTTTATTTTTATTCTTACCTTCCAACGATGTTGTCTATCGTTTTCAATGTACCAGTATGGATTTTCCTGTGCCCACATTCTGGTTGTTTGTTACCTGATTGGGCCACTGTTAGTAAATGTGGATTCATCGCTAAAACAAACCCTTCTAAAAAAATTAGGATTTTCATCCAACCACTGAAGTCTCTACTGACAGTGTCGATAACGCCGTTCTCCATCGCCAGGCAAGATTTTATATATACATTTGTTTGTTTATACGGCCGATTCGATGACTTCAGTATTCTTCTTACAGAATATTTTGACATATCTATAATTAAAAGTAAAAATAACAATGTAGATAAATGATTTATACTAACAAGGATTCCACTCTGGGAAACGCATTGAGTTCAAACTTTAGGAACTGATTTCTAGAGCATCCCCAAATAGATCAAGGGGTGCATAGAGATTCGTCTTCTAAATCACAAATTTATTTCCCGAAAATTGAACGAGAAAGCTCCTGTGCAGCGATTTTGGAGTCATAGGTACAGTTCATTAGCAAATCCGACTTTTAGAGGATCACATATAGTTCCAGAGGTGTGTTCGCAGCCACCTTTCGAAACGCATGTCTTACTTATCATACAAATAATGATCTATCTATGGTCAGAGCAGCTTTTGTGGAGCTTTATTTAAAAAGTTCAGCTGCCAGTCAAAATTTTAGAGCATCGCAAACGGCACCAAAGGTGCTTTGAGATTCGCTCTATGAAACACGAGTTTATTTCTCTAAGAATTAGCGATAAAACGCCAGTGCTGCGGTTTTGAGGCGATGTGTTAAAAGTTCATTTGCAAATTCGATTTTCTTTGTGTTTCGAAACTGTGCTTTTTAAACATAAATATCAATAAAAATAGCCTGATCAACCATTCATCTAAAGCTTCAAATAACTCGAAAAAAATTAGTTTTCGCATAAAACCTTTTACTTTTGAAAGAAAAGGGGTTAAATAAGTGTATTACCAATTAAAAAAAATCAATTTTTTTACCAAAAATCGATTTTTTGGCCAAAAATTGATACTTTCTTCCCTTAAAAAACAAACATGTATACAATAATTTGTTTATATGTTACAATATCAGAAACCTTATAATATAAAAAAAGAGACTGTAAGGAACAAAAAAAATTTTTTGTATGAATATTTCCATATTGCATAATTAGATATCGCGTAAATTAGAAAATTATTTGACAAATGATCCGAATATTTTTTATTTTTTATCCGATTTTCATTTGATACGTCCCATTTTCTTCCTTGAAAAATATCAGGAGAAGTTGCCCATATAAAAATTCAGCCAATAGTTTATACTTGTACACGCACGAACTTACAAAAATGTGTATCGACTTATAAACAATAAGCTGTAACTTGGCAGGTTACTCGATGTTTTTGAATTTTTATATGGGCAAGTCCCCCTGAACTCTTTCAAGGAACCATATTAGTCCTACCAAATTAAAATCGGATGAAAAATAAAACAGAGTCGGATGATTTGTCAAATCATTCTCTAATTTACGTGATATCTAATTTTGCTATATTGAAATTTTCATAAAAAATTTCCTTTTTGTCACTAGAAGTACCCTTCTTTCATATTATAACATTTCTGATATTGTAACACGTAAACAAATTATTGTACAAATTTTTGGTTTTTATGTCGATTTTCATGAAAGAACTACCTTAAAGAATGTATGTTTGTCGTTTATATATCTTCAATACATAATGCCAAAAAAGATTATTTTTGATTTGTTAAAATAGATACTTTTCGAAAATTCTTTAAATTCTAGTTTCTTTTTAAAAATAGATTAAGAGAATAGAATTGATGTCTATTTATAATATATCTTCAATACAAACTGCTGAAAAAAGAACATTTTTAATTTGATACAATAGCTACATTTAAAAAATCTTTATATTCACATATATTTCTTAACAATAGCTTAAAAATAGTTTTAAAAGACATAAATCAAAAAGAACTCACGCGAATTTCAAGCATTTGTGACTATCTTTTATATATCTTCAATTAAAACTGATAACATTTTTTTAAAAACGGATTATTTTATCGAAAAGCGTCCTAAATATTATCCAATTAGCTCCAAATTACTATCAGATCAAAGTTCAAACATACCTAACATGGCTGCAAAATTTGAACTTATAACATGCTTCCCTGCAAGAGTTATAGTGGAAGCAAATTTTGGTTTTACACACGCACACACGCACGCACGCACACACGTACGCACGCACGCACACACATTTATTTTAATTATAAATACCACACTAGTTTTGTTTATTGTACATAAATTAATTGTTCATAAAAGCGATTGAAATAGATGATTTATTAGAATTTAACAATAATGTACACAAATGTCAGAAATATGTGTATTTCTTGGAGAGTATATTTGTAAGTATATATACGAAGAATCTACGTTTATCTCTACATTTGGACCTTTATCTTTATATTATACCTGATGAGTCAGTATAGGAAATTCAAATACATTTAAAGTTTAGTACTTTTAAAAATCATAAGTTCGACAATGGTTCGAGTTTTTTATAATTAAGAAACGAATCTATTATTAATTATTGATCAAATTTCAAATTGCTACAAAGAACCCTGTCGATTTTCTATTGGGTTTTGGGCCCGAGCAAATAGTTGACGGGACACCCGTAGAATTTTATTTATTGTTCTTGTAAAAATGGTCGTCAAAGCGTTGGTTGATATACACTGAGAAAAAGCCGTTGCCAATTCAGTGACACTTACAAGCAGCGTCTACGGAGTTCAGGTCATGAATTTTGATAAAACTTTAGAGATCGTCTTCTGATACCTAAAAATTAAGACCGATGCCCGCATTCTTATTAAATGGGCCTTCATACATAAGATACAGCCCATTTCATTAATATTGATAGTATATCTATATCTATCTATATATATATATATATATATATATATATATATATATATATATATATATATATATATATATATATATATATATATATATATATATATATATATATATATATATATATATATATATATATATATATATATATATATATATATATATATATATATATATATATATATATATATATATATATATATATATATATATATATATATATATATATATATATATATATATATATATATATATATATATATATATATATATATATATATATATATATATATATATATAGATAGATATAGATATACTATCAATATTAATGAAATGGGCTGTATCTTATGTATGAAGGCCCATTTAATAAGAATGCGGGCATCGGTCTTAATTTTTAGGTATCAGAAGACGATCTCTAAAGTTTTATCAAAATTCATGACCTGAACTCCGTAGACGCTGCTTGTAAGTGTCACTGAATTGGCAACGGCTTTTTCTCAGTGTATATCAACCAACGCTTTGACGACCATTTTTACAAGAACAATAAATAAAATTCTACGGGTAGTATATATATATATATATATATATATATATATATATATATATATATATATATATATATATATATATATATATATATATTCTATAGCATTGCGTATATGAGCAAATATATTGTTAGCTCTATCTCAGATTTTCAGGGCCCATTTGATAAAACTAACCTCATTGGGCTTCATTTTTAGGTACCAGAAAACGATCCTCAAAGTTTCATCAAAATCCTTGACCCAAATTCCGTGTACTCCCTTTGTAAGCTTCCTCAAACTAAATAAATTGTTCCAATATGAATCTCTTTATTCTAATACATTAATGTTACATTGCTATATTTCTTTGTAATTAATTTATAGGTAGCTGAAGAAAGGTGCTTTTTTATCATTGATTGTTTATTACAAGATAAATCACAAACAATTATAAGATTATGATGATAAACTTCATTATCGATTTTAAAGATGAAACTTTATTTTTTTAACACACCTCAGCGTAAAGTTAGTACTTCTTAATTAATTAATTCCCTGTCCCCACTCTAGTCCCCACGTTAAACAGCGCGTGGCGCCGGGAACTAGAGTGAGGTTAGGGAGTAAATATGTAGCACGTTTTTCCTTCTTCGGCGGTAAACGAGTACGAACTTCACGCTAGGTGTGATAAAATAGCGTATATTGCACGCGAGAATAAAGTGAGCCAGCGATTGCCAGCGTGTGTGTTTTACTGGCTTACTTTATTCCCTAGGTGCATAATATACTATTTTCTTAATTTCGTGACTGTACTTAGGAATATGAATATAAATTTAGAATGACAACAATCCGAAAAAAGCGATCAAATCAGTAAAACAGTGATGACGAGTTAAAAAATGTATATATAGCCAGCAGGTAACAGCCTGCAGGTACTGGTTCTTAATTTATATGGAATCAAAATAAAATTTTTATGTGAAACTCCAAAAAGTTGTATTTTCTTTTATTCCCTCTTTTCTATTACTTTTTAATCGCGTTATTAATAAACGTATTATTTTTTACTTTTTAGAATGATTTTTTTAAGTCTGTTTTATTTACATGAAGACTTTTTTCAAAATCCATCATCGTCCAACCCCGATCCAATAGTATATTATGCACCTAGGGAATACACGCTGGCAATCGCTGGCTCACTTTATTCACGCGTGCAATATACAATTTTTTAACATATCTATCAGAAAGTTCGTACTCGTTCACCGCCGAAAAGGGAAAATAGTGCTACATATTAACTCCCTAACCTCACTCTAGTCACCGCCGCCCCACGCGCTGTTTGTGCCCGAGCCGAAGGCGAGGGCACATTCGCGTAGCGGCGGGGACTAGAGTGGGGGTAGGGATTTAATGTAGCGCTTTATTCCCGACTCGGCGGGGATAAAGTACGAACTTTATGGCTGGGTGTGTTAAAAAAAAACATAATAACTCAAAAAAGTGTGTTTTTTATCAGTAATTGTTTTTTAAAAGATAATTTACAAAAAATTTTAAATAATTCCAGAAATTTTTTAACTATGAATGCATGAAAGTTAAGTGTTATAAAATCATACAGTAATAATGCGAGAAGATTTCAAAGAAAGTTAAATTGTACTGTAATCATTTTAATATTTCTTTATTGAGTGGATTATAGATTGTATGTAATTTACATAAAAAGTTTTGTTTGGCAATAATGATGGAATGTTTAAGTAAAAATATTACGGTAATTTCATATCAAACAAATCAACTTTTTATCAGAATGATTAGCATATAAATATAATTACTTTTATCCAAAAACCTAATCAACCATAAATACATCAGGTTCATTTACTAAGTAACTTTAGTGACGTCATCTTTGCATGGAATTTTATACTCGTAAACGATGTCTACATTATACTATATAACTAATTATTTACATCAAGTTACGTAAATCCTCGAATCTTCTTTAGTTTTAACGAATTAGTCCCTTCTGGGAGGTAATTATCAACGAGAGAGGTTGAACAGTAGATATACTTTGTTGCCACTCTTTTTGTTCAAGTAAGTATGTAGTTTCTTTACCTAAATTTTTTTGCGATTTTATAAAATTTAATTCGAATAATTATTTAGGGTCCCGTTGTTTTTAACGTTTGAAACTTCGCATATAGTTCCATTATTGCTCAATAAAGGGCTAGTGAGTTTGGGTTTTGTCTAAATATAAGTATTTTTATAATTATAAATAATTATTCACTACTCGGTCGATAAAAATCAAGGCGGTAAATTTGAATTCTTAATTAACTTTTGAACCCCCTTAATAATACTATTAAAATAAATTGTTGTTGTATTTAATCACGGAGTAGCCACGGGGGAAAGTGTATTGTGTACTGTAGATACGATCCTGACACTCGACGCTTATTGGGAGGTTCGACTCTATGTCCTAATTCCATAGACCCATAAGTCACAGATAGGGACAACCTATAGATTTTTAATTATAAACACCCTATATACGTACCGATTATGAATGCCCTGTATATGTCTTAATTACGGACACCTCGTGTATGCCTATACTATGATCCCCTGTATGTATCTTCATTAAGAGGAGTCCGTATGTACTGTCATTGTCTAATCACGTTTTTGCTATTTATTCAAATTGTAGTTTGTTAATTTAAAATCTAAAAGTTGGCCCCAATTGGTATTAAAGTAAGGAATATTTTGAGACCTTAAAAAGTATCTAACATTATTTCCTTTTCGAGAAAACTTTGGAACGCGAAAATTGAGGTTAGCTTTTCCATTCCGAAGTTTTTCGAAAAGGAAATAATGTTAGATACTTTTTAAAGTCTCACAATATTCCTTACTTTAATACCAATTGGGGCCAACTTCTACTTTTTCAATTAACAAACTACAATTTGAATAAATAGCAAAAATGTAATTAGACAAGGACAGAAGATACGGACTCCTCTTAAGGACACCCCATAATTATGGACAATCTAAGTATGCCATCTGTATGAACAGATTGTGCCATTCTATATAATGTCCCAATTATATGATGTACCCGTTAAGAGAGACCTATACGATTCCTATCGTCGAGAGCTGGAGAGCATGAAGTCTACGGAGATGTGCGACGAGACATCGGTCACGTATTTTGATCTGCTGACGAAGCGTCACAATACGTTATTGTGCTATTTGCACTTAAGGAGGTCAGGAACGCCTTGTCGTCCGGTAACTACAAAACTCGATTTCCCGACCCGAATGGAAAAATTGAAAGGTATTATAACGCAAATCGCCGTATGATTTTGATACATTTAAGGACGATACGGTAGACTTGTGTACGATGATGTACATTCACGTACGTTCGTACGCCAACGTACGCGAGCGTACGTGAACGTATGGAAACGTACGCGATCGTACAAAGAATACAGCTTTATACATTTTAGAGATGAAGCAATTGTTATTCACAAAATTTTATTGTACGAAAGCATACGAAAAGATACTCGGTTGTACGAATATGTACGTTCACGTACGCTTATGTACGTGAACGTACGCGAACGTATGCAATTGTACATATATATGCAGAAACGTATGGAAACATACGCGATTATACATGTATGTACACAATTGTGCAGAAAAGTAGTATTTATTTATTTTATGATTTTATAGGTATAGAGGTACATACATGCAAGGGAATTTTGAATGACTGACAGGAGATATTTTATTCATATTAAATGTTTTATAAAAAATATTCATTTGTTTTGTAATTAAATCTTAATTCAGTTAACACATTTAGCAATCATTGCTTTGTCAAGGGAATTTATAAATGGATGGTTTTTTATTTTCATTAAAATGCATGGTCGATGTATATCATTACAAGTTATAACATTTAAATCATTTGTTTGCGGTATTGTTCAATGTTTTAAATGTTTAACACATACGTCAGTATTTTGAACTAGATAATTAGTGTCTTGGATGTCTATTTTATTAAAAAATATAAATACATTAATTGTACCATTATATTCTAATTTACAAATTTTTTTAATTAAACGAAAATCACCATCTTTTGTTGGAAATACTGAATCGTTGGTTTTTTTTACATTGATCATATGTGCAAGAAGTATAACGACATCCATTGAAAATAATTTTGCAATACATTGATCATTTACTTATTTTTGAGACATTAAAAAAAGTTCTTAAATATAACTGTTCTAAATCAGAAAGTTCATGAATCTTTCCACGGCCTAATAAATTACAATTATCAATTTTTTCATGGTTCTTCAGTCTGTTATCATTGCATATATTATTACATATATTTCTTGTATCATCTGAAATATAATCTCTTTGTTGAATAAAGGTAATTGCTGATATACCATTAGTCTATAAACAATTTGTTGCGCAATACGATTATTACATTTTTTCTTATTTAATAACAATCTATTTTCATTTTCAAAATCAAATATACTATTGGCTCATAAGGGGCCCCAGTTTTCAACCGTATCTATTAAAAGTTTGAAAATTTTTTCAGAGATTATTGTTTTAGTTTTGTAGAATGTTTATGTAAAATCAAAGCATAAAAATTATGTTCATGAATACGTTTAGAAATATAATTATTTATATATTTGAGCACCAAGCTCTTTAAAAAAATATTATTATAGAATAATGTTTCTTTGTATATTTTTGTAAACTTTAATTATTTATTTAAGATCGCAATCGTTACTATAAGGTTTGTAAGAATAAAAAATAAAGTAAGCAAAATATAAAAAGTTTTTTATTTTCTAATACAATACATTTTATCAGCGGAACTAACAAAGTTTACTAACTTTATTTATGTGTATATATGTGCATATATTAAACGGGCACTGTTAAAAAAAATGTTGTACATGTAATTTCCTTGAGATCTATGCCTATCAAGACCATTCTGAAGCTATTTTTAAAAAATAACAAGAATTTGACCAATTTATCTATTTCTCAAAAAGTAATGTTAAATAATTACTTGATTTTTCATATCTTTTACTTGTTAAATTAATAGTTTGTTATTATTATAATGGAGAATATTATTTCTATTATCTCTTATAATAATGTCGTGCGAGTATTTTAAGATGAATATCTGTTTTTAATAAATAGTAATAATGTGAATCAATATGTCAATAAACTATTGCGGGAGCCAACTTCACCAGAGTATTGGATAATACAAAAAGGAGGTCTATTTTACTTAAGAAACACATTATTTACAGTAGTTAATATAAATTAAAAAAATTGTTAAACTATAAAAAATTATTTTTATTATATATATAGTATTTACATATATAAAAAAATTGTATGTACAACTTGCGAAACTTTATACATTTGCGGAACAGCTCTTTGGATGGTAATCGTCGTAAAAATAATGAAAACACAGAAGGCTTCTGCACCATGAACATCTTGTAAAGCAGATCTTATTGCAATCTCTAACCTTGCCTTTTTGTTTTAAGTTTTCATCTGCAAAACACTTGGCGCAGATTGAAAAATACTTTTTTTATTGTAATTAAATTTGATGCATACCAAGCATAATGCAACATGTCCTGGAAGATCGGTGCAGAAAATTTATTTTGTACTAAACTATGTATTTTAATGGCATCAGCTCTTGAATTCAGTTGTCGATCTTCTAATATTATAGCATTTGCATTTTGTAATCTTTTTATAAAGATTTTAACCTGACGAAATAAATAAACATCGCAGGGTTGGCAGTAGGGCGTACAACCTGCTGGAATAGTTTCAATATCATAGTTGTAACCAAACGTATCCAATTTTTCAGATAATATTTTTTGTGTCTGTCCACCCCAACTATCCAAAATCAGAAAAAAATCTTCGGTTATATATGGTTTAAGAATATTATCTACGTAGCATCCAACTAATTTTGATGTTTGTTTTCCAGACTTCGAGCATGTCACGTATACATTCTTATATTCATTAACTAGTTTATCCACATCTTTCTGTACTGCTGGTCCAAATAATCCTTTAGTTACTTGTAAACAAATAAATACTGTTGGTAATAGCTTCCCAGAAGCAGCTATTGAATACTGGACTGTGTAACTATGAGAAACTTTATTTAAGTCGCCAATGAAAGCTTCTATGACTTTTGAACCTTTATCAGCAAGTGAGCGTTGAGTATTCATTCGATATTCGCATCCGGATTGATCTGTATTGATAACAAAGTCCAAATTATATTTTGGAATAAGATTCGAACATTTGGCTTGAAATTCTCTGGCGTTATTAAGAACCTCTTCTATTTATTTATTTTCAGTAGGTTTAATGTACCTTGTAATTTTTCTCATCCGAATGCGATTTTTATTCTTGAAGTCTATGAGCCAGTATCTAGAAGCTGTAAAATTGAAGTCAGCAGATAAAAACTGCATTGCTGTTTGCATCGCCCATACTTTCAGAGTCCTGGTATATACAGGTTTTCCCAATTTACGGCTTTCTATAAAGCGTTTATATGTGCACTTGTTAATTAACTCATATTTGTCATACACTGTTCCACCTTTTTCAACATCTTTTTTCCATCGAGCCAAAGTGTCCATTCTAGTTAACAGTGCTCCACCATTATTCTGTATTGTACGTAGGTTCGACTTTGGGTGCTCCCGGTTTATGTTAATAACTTTAATTTTGTAATCTAAAGAAATTTTCTCATGTACATCAACCTCTGGTTCAAATGAACTAGAACTTGGTTGAGATTCGTAACTAACACTTTCTAAAATGAAAATAATATTGTTCATAAGAAATAAAAAATAAAATCAAATAAGTGCATATAAAAAGTTTATAAGTACCCTGATGGAAATGAGAAAACGTATAAATAAGTAAGTAATAATATGTAAATGTATAGAAACCTATGGAAACGTGTAGAGCTGTATAGAAATGTAGTGAGTGAAACATGTATATACAGTTATATACGTTTATGTATGTTTTTCTACAAATAAATAAATAAATAAATATATATATATATATATATATATATATATATATATATATATATATATATATATATATATATATATATATATATATATATATATATATATTATTTATTTATTTATTTATATATATATATATATATATATATATATTGGCTCCCAGACAATGTGGGAAATTCCATCTAATAAAGAAGTCTTCAGCTATTTATTTAAATTTATATTTCGTTCAAATTTTTATAATTGCTGTATATACATGTTTATACATTTCATTACTTTTGCTTATAGCCCAGGCGGAAATAATCTCGTGAATATAAAACTTATAAATAAAATATAAATCTTATTAGCTTTTATTAGATTTTAATAACAGTTTAAAACATACTGAATTGAGACTCTACAGATAATTGTGACACTCGCATTTAATAATATTTATAAGCTTTTACTAGCTATTTCTAGATTTTATAAATATTTTTAATCTTTTATTAGATTTTAATAGATTTTTGTATGGAGAAAATATCTTCAAAATGCTTCTTTTCTGCTTGTTTTTAGGTCACGCACTTTTTTTTGTTTTTCTGCCTCTTTTTAGGTTTTTTAAGCATTTTTTGTGAAAAACTGAAAAGCGCTTACTAGTTTATTACTTTTAGTAACTATTCATAAGAATTATAAATACTTAATTTCTGTAAGTAATAATTTAAAAAAATTATTAGTAGTTATTAGCTTTTTTTGAGGACACGCATTTTTTTCTTTTTGTAACAAATGTAAAAGCTAATAAAAGCTAATAAAAGTTAATAAAACCTAGAAACTCTTAACTATCACTAGAGTCTAAAATCCACATATTATAAATTGATTATAAAAGTTATTAGCTTTTATTAATTATTTTTAGGTAAAACAATTTCCGCCTGGGAGATATATACATTATCATACATTTTCTTACATTTTTCTACAGATTTTTACTTTAATATAAAAATAATATCATTTGTAATAATCCAATTTTGATAATGTATATAAACGTAGAAAATTGTATAAAAATGTATATACGTTTTTGTACGATCAAAAATAAAATAAGTTTTTTAATAGAGATATTAAAATAATTATTCACTAAAGAAATATTATCCTTAAATTGATCCTTAGTGAATAATTATTTTAACACTTCTATTAAAAAAATTTTATTGCAAGGATTATAGTCATATTTAAATGAAATAATTTTATTAATAATATTATTTTAGAAACATTATTTTGTCGTTTATTGATTAAAAAAATTTTTTAGATTTGTGGAAATTTGTTGTTGTCTGATTGAAAATTATCAAATATCTGGTCTAATGTATTTTATATTAGTGTTTGTTTATTGTTGAATAATAACTTTTGCAGCTTGAAAAAGCATTGTTAGAGTAGTGCAAATGCTGAGAGTTATATGAAATAATAAAGCGACATAGGATCAATTGGCGGTTATATGTATCAAGCTTTTATTCGCATAATGTTTATATTTCTTTAATATTTTTATAGTCCCTAATACAAAACTGTTTATTTGTCATCTGAATGTTTATCTTTAGTCAAAATATTATTTGTTGAAAGATGTAGTTGATAATAGTAGCATAATAATTATATGACATACGTATATTATAGTATTTTTAATGATTTTTTTAAAATTGAATTTGTTTGTACGATGTTAAACATTTAAAAAATTATAATTATTAATATTATGAGTATGAAAGATTTCTTCGTAGATAGTTTACTGAATCTTTCTAATGAATTTGAAATTCTTTGGAATTGCTCCAATGTAAGGGATTAAAATCAATTAGTACCTTATAACATTTGCAAGCAACACGAATTCAATGGCCTTAGTAGGACAGTACACCTGTAACTTTTATGAGCATCGAACGTGTTCCGAAAGTCGTACACAGTATCGTTCTGTCTGTCAGTTGCGTATTATCTTCAGTGATTATCAATACTTATATATGTTAAGATTGTTTGTTCAAATAAGTTTTTGTTTAAAAATAAAAAGAAATAGATTTATTAGAAGTCAAAGTAAACTGCGTCAAGTTGGTAATTTTATGCTATTTTAATCTAATTTTTATCAGCTTTAGATTATAAGCACCCCTGATAGAAAGATAGCTAGAATATCTGGTTAGCTTATTAATTATTAGCCAGATTAATAAACTATCAGTAAGCCAAATTATAGCTAATATCTGGCTGAAATCTGGTTAAGAGTAGGCTTTAAACATGTACGTATTTTGCCTGCAAATTTAACCTATTTATATTTTGTTTCTACAATTTATTACCTTTTAAAAATAACAACATATGACCATAGATATACGCATATGCAATACTAAAAGTTTTTGATAACCAATGCTCCAACGCGTAAGCCCAATAATCGGACAGTTGTTCATAGCTCTGCATATTTTTAAATAAAAAAATATTCGTAACGTTAACTATAAAAATCATTTAATCGATCATTAGTCTATAGATCTGGGGTTATTACGAATTATTTCATGTATCTAATAAACACATATTTTCAATGTTGTCCAATCACAGGGACGTGTCCGATCATTGGTACGTTTACGTTAGACATTGAAGGTACATTTCAAACTTTAATTTAGTAAAATACTCCATGTAATATGATTAGAAGTGCTTATTACTTCGATTCTTATAAAACAGTTATTATTTCCATTATTAATTAATAAATATAAATTACTTATTTTATCAACTTTATATTAACTAGAATATTAAGCAGAATTTAGCTAGAAATTAGTTAAAAAGCATGTCGTTTTTAACTGATTTCTAGCTAATTCCTTAACCAGAAATAAAGCAGATTTAGAAAATCTAGCTAATACCTGGCTATAAACCAGCTCAGATTTCTATCAGGGACATTTTAATAATTTTAATAATTTATTACATTCGAACCTCGGACACTCGAACTTCAAATACTGTAAAACTTCAGACCCGCAAAGTAACATTACTTCTCAATTAGTTAAATTACACATACAAATACGTAGTTCAAGGACGAAAAATTAGGTCAGAAACCGTAATGATATTTTAGTCGCGAATAATTTAGATAACTGTAGTGAATTTGCTGCGTTCAATATGGATCGGGTTATAAACTGCGTTAGACGTACCAAATATACTAGTAGTATTAGTAAAATATCTAAACTGAATGCAATAAAGTAATATAGAAAATTAATTTTTCATGGCAATTTTTTAATAGCTCTAGTGATATAAAATCAACACAATTTCGAAATTGGCCCTAAATTTGTTAAGTTCTGCATATTTTTAGCTTCATATAAACAGTTTTTCTTAAAATAAATGCATATAATAGTATATAAACTGTTCAAGTATGTTCAATGAACTGTTTCCAATATCTACAGACTCTATTTTTCCAAATAATTATAACACACTATTTTTTACCCCAAAACTCAAAAAATTGTACGGTTGAGAAGATGTATTAACAGAATTGTAAATTCACTTCGTTGAACGTAAGTCGCTTAAAACCTTTGTTGAACAAAGCGATATGACGACAAGATTTCTTGCAGCGCGGTAATGGCTTCGTGTTAATGTACGAGATACTTGGTCCCGACGTTTCACAGTGTCCAGGATTTTCTCAGAACTGCATTTATATAATACGGCGTGTTAATCAATGACCTTTCTGTTAATTCCATAGATTTCGAAGAGCGAAAAGAATGCAGGCCACCGGATCAACAAAGCCCTCGAGTAAGTCGAACAAAAAGTCAGAGATGAACTCTCTTCACGAGGCTGCCAGAGCCGGAAACGCCGCTCAGGTCGAGCATCTTCTAGCGTCGGGTGCGAACGTCAACCTCCACGAGACCGGCAGCAAGCTCACGGCTCTGCACATAGCGGTACAACACAACCACATCGACGTGGTCCATATGCTCCTGAACAAGAGACCTCGAGTCAACGCGCAAGACGCCAATGGCGATACTCCGCTGCACGAGGCGGTGAGGAGAAAATTACCAGAGTTGGTCGAACTGCTGCTGCGTCGCGGAGCTAATCCAAATATCCCGATGAGCAAAATCAACGCCAACGGGAAGCGTTCTAAGCGCGCCGCCCGAACAGTACCGCTGTTCACCGCGCTAGAGAACGAAGATGCGGAGTCGATGCCGCTACTGCTGCAGTTCGGAGCTCGAGCCGACGTCTTCAACCGCGACAATGAGAGTCCGCTGTACGTCGCGATAAGGGTCTTCGACAACGATATTCGGCGATACACGATCTGCCGGAGGCTAATGGCCAAGCGTGCACAGGTCAATCCGATGAATCGTCGCTACTCGACGAGAATCTCGCCGTCTCCTCTTTACCTGGCGATCGAAGCTCGAGGAGATTCGGAGCTGGCCGAGCTGTTGGTCGAGCGCGGTGCGGACGTGAACGCTAACGGCCCCGGCAGGCGCTCACCCCTTCACGCGGCGGTCCGCGGTCGATTCATGACCCTCGTGTTGAAGCTGCTGGAGGCGGGCGCCAAGCCAAATGTCCTCGACCGCCAGGGGAGAAGCGTACTCGTGGAAGCTGTTTACACCCGCGACGAGGGCATGGTCCGTCTTTTGTTGGACCACGGTGCCGACTGCAAGAAGGATCAGAAAGCCGTGTTTCTGACAGCGGCTTCAATGAACGATGGGAGAATCATGAAACTCATGTTGTCCAGAGGAGTCAATGTCAATGACGTGTACACCGAGAGCACAGGGGAAACCGTATCGATGCTTCATTATGCTCTTCGTTATGGATCGTACGGCATGGTGGAGTTCCTCCTGGAGAACGGAGCCGACGTCAACTTGGAGCTCGACGGTCTATTGCCGTTAATCTACGCGCGTCACAGGTTCTACCCGAGGCACAACGCTTATAACCAAGATCCTCACTCGCCGACCTTGATCGTAAAGCACTGCGCTCGTCTGGCCGCGCAAGGTAAGTACGTCCACGAGGACAACGTGACGTTCATTCGGCAAAACGCGGAGATGAACGACCAGTACGAGTCCTGTCGGCTGGAGCTCGAGAGCATGAAGGTGGCGGAGCTCTGCGACGACTCGTCGGTCACGTACTTCGATCTGCTGACGAAGCGTGGCAATGTCTTGTTGGGCTATTTGCGTTGCGAGGGGGTCAGGAGGGCCTTGCATTGCGGGAGGTTCAGAACTCAATATCCCGAGTACGCGGACGAATTAAGATGGAACTGCTGCGTGGAGCTGCGCCGTCTGCAAATGATGGATGAAGTGCAGGAGATGCTGCACAACGTTTTCAATTGCATTTTACCCTACGATGTGACTAAGCTAATAGCCGACGAGTACGTTGCAATTAGTGCATAAAAGATAATTTAGAAAACTTTTGTTATGAAAATATAATCGAACTGAAGAGCCGTAAAAAATTTAAGCGTCTGCGAGTGATCAATTAACTCTGCGTCAGAGCTATCCTACGATGTAATGATTGTTCAAATTATTCAAATTATTGTTTTCATATTATTGATTAATTTTGTTCATTGCTATTTGGTCAAATACATTTGCTGAGAAATAAAAATGTACTCAAGGTCCTCACTTTTAAATATAATGTTATATTATCCTATTTGTAAACTTTTGTATTGGAATTAATGTAATCGAATGCAAGCACAAAAGGTATGTTTTATAATTACCATTAATATGTTTAGATATTAGATTAAAATAAAATCATTACATAAAAAATGGATTGTTTCTAACCATACCTGTTCCATGTATTGTTTTATTAAAGAGAAAGCTTTGTAACTGTAAAAATTTTCAGTCAAGAGATTTTAACGTAGTTTGATTTCTAAGTCAGAAAATAGCACATTACGCAACGTGTGCGCGCAGTATAGGTATACACGCACGAGTGCATTTTGTCGCCCGAGCGATGCGAGGGTGATAAAAGCATGAGTGCTAGATCACCTGCGCGCACTAGTTGGGCACACTATTTTTCCATACAGCGCGAAGCTGGATTTTGTGCATTCTTGCGTGCGCAAAATCGCACTTTACGCACGCAGTATGGATAAATAGATTTCTAATCTATCAGTCTGTATGTAAGTATGTAAGTTTGTATGTATGTGTGTATGGCTACGTCTACACAGACACACTTAGCGTACACTTGGGTGTGCACTTTTATTTCCCTAGCATAGAGTATATCGAAAAAAATCGTTTAAATAGAATTTGATCCTACAAATATTAACAATTTTGAAAGTACCATCTGGATGATACCTCCAAATTTGGTATTATTTGTAGCATCAAATTCTATTTAAACAATTTTTTTCGATATATTATATGCTAGTTTTTTTAAAACTATTATCAAACTATTTTCAAACCTTTTTCAAACCTTTTTCAAACCTTTTTCAAACCCTTTTCAAACGTTTTAACCCAAACGTTTTAAAAACGTTTTTAATCCGCTTAAATTTTTACCATTCAACAGACCTTAGAGAGTTTTTCGAACATTTCAGAAACGGTTTTACGTCTTATGTGGAACGAATCTGCGGACATTGAGACGTTTTACCAACGTTTTTCAGGCGTATTTAAAACTTTACTTTTCAATGTTTGAAGGTTTGAACTCTAATGTTTTTAAAACGTTCGAAAAACATTATGTGTTATCAGGGTTAAAACTAGCCCAGCTGGCACTATGGCCACCTAAGAAATGTCCGTACGCTTTGTTGTCGTCTGATAATGTCATACCGTCGTGGTGTGCCGATGACAACCAAAACATTTCTTAGATTTGCCTTAGTGCCAGTTGGGCTGGTTGTAAATAAAGTGCACATCCAAGGGTACGCTACGTGTGCCTGTGTAGACCTAGCCTATTATGCGACATACACACGTCAAGGTGTCCATTATTTCCCCAACTGCACGTATCGATCGGAACTCCCCCTAGATGTCTAATTTTCTCCCTAAAACTATGAATAAAACTTTGCCGGACCCTTGAAATTAAAGTTGAACTGTGCCAACATTCACGTGAAGTTTCCCCATTTGAATAACATGGGAAAAGCTCTATTCTGTGAATGATCTATTATTTACTAATTCCAACGGGCTGATAACGACTTAAAAACTTTTTACCTCATTTCTTGATGACTAAAATATACTTAAAAATTTTGTTGAGATATTTAAAATCCTTCTGGATAAGTTATTACTGCCAAATCTAAAAAATTATGCCCACAATATGGGATTCTTTTCATTACCGGTCCTTTTCTGGACTTTCTCTAATTTACAGTGATTATCAATCGGAACAGATAATGATAGTTGATAATAAACCGCTTAATTTGAGATGTTAAAGAGCTCTTAGCATAAGGTGGAATCGAAATTATCACGATTTGAAGTTTACGAAAAAATGCAAGTACCAAAATCCAGCAGTCCTAACCTTAAATCACGACGAGCTTTTTTTTCTAAACTTTCAAATGACGATAACTTTGATTCCTCTCGATTCTGAGAGTTCTTTGATGTCTCAAATTAAAAGTCTCGATGCCAGTTATCGTTGAATATTTCTAAAAGCTTTTGCATTGCATAGAACGTCCTAAAAGCGGGCTCAATTCTTATACTAAGCAAACCCTGTGTTATTGCAATAATTAAGGGAACAGACCCCGCAGGCCTGGATTAAACCAAGAAAAGATTTTTCATGGATCCAGGAAACTTTGTATGTTAAAAGCAATCATTCTGAAAACTCTTATGCTATAATATGTTAAATTTTACCAACGTGCACAAAATCTTGATCCTACAAATCACAATAAATCACTATTTTCAATACCATATTTATTAAAGGAACTTTGTTCCTCACACGATTGCACGTGGTATGATTAATAGATTTTTTTCGACGGTTATTCTTCTCACAGTGACTCTCAACTGTCGATAAGTTGTACAAAAATGACGATAAGAATGGACTTGATTCCAACATATTCAAAGCTTCAAAACCTGCCCAGAACGAAATCTATGCGGATCGTTTTCTCGAGATATCACTCAATTTTTCTTAATTTTAGTTCAAAATGTCGTATTTAAGATAAACGTCCGAGTGGTTGGGCAAATTTCGCAATAACTATTAATGTCACATTTTATTGTGAATTGTGTTTGAGAATAAATAAAGCATATTTAAATATTAAATTATTTTCATAGTTTATTTAACATATGGCATTAGAGAAAGAAATTTATAAAGTAATGTTTAGGCATCCAAATACTGGGCTTGAGAGTCAATCACTGATACTTTTACCTTACGGTAAGTATGCTCGTGCTATTTTCATACTCACAAATGTTATTACTTAAGGTAACTATGTTTAAATTATCGCATAAATAAACTAATACTAGCGTGCGCCTTAGTCAACTGCGCTACGCTAGCCCGAGCGGCCGGGTTCGATTCCCGGTGGGAGCAGATCGCGAGTATTTTTTTCTCTGTGTCCTGACGGAAAAAGAACTCAGGCTGCGCACTGGTCCTGGCGGAGCTTTGTTTTTCCTACGGTTTTTCTTCGTTACAAGTTATCGGCATAGGTAGAAATCTGCAATGTCGGTAACTTGGGCGAATGCGAGATCAGTGTGGGGAATTAAGGTGCGGTGTTAGAATAAAATATCTCTATACGGGTAAGAAGGACATAATAAAAAAAAACAAACACTAAATTATGACTGAATATTGAAATCAAACAAATGTATTTATCCTATTTATTTAAAAAAATTAATACAGATGCTGATTTGACTTAATATTTTACGTTAAATGCACCTTTTTTTGTTGAATTAATTTATTTTTAAACTTATAGGTTCTTAATCATAGTGTTTCTCATACTACATAAAAAAACTTTTTAAAAAAAACCACTTCGAAAAAAACTCTAAAAAACATGAAATAATCAATAAGAAGTATGAATAATCGATAAAAACCTTTTCGAAGTCGTCGTCGAATTTCAAACTGACTTATAGTATCTTTCTTATGGATATGATTTAGAACTTATACTGGATTGGGTCTAAACGCATATATTTATAATGCCTCTCAAGTCAGACCATCGTTCCTCGGTGAAATTGGGCGCCGACTTCGAAAAGGTTTTTATCGATTATTCATACTTTTTATTGATTATTTCATACTTTCTAGAGCGTTTTTCAAAGACGGGTTGTTTTTATACATTTTTTTTATTTTATACTCTTTAGTTGTACCGGACAAATTTCATTTTATTTATTCAAATTCAAAAGTATATCCAATTCGGTTCAGTAGTTTTGGAATAATCGGCGGACGAACATAATAAAACGCCAGTACATACCTAGTACTAGTGCGATACTGGCCTAGTAATGTAATGGGACCACCATAGGAGCATCATCTTTCATTCAAAAGAAAGTTTATCCAAATCGGTTAAGTAGTTTCCGAATAATCGGCGGACAGAGTCGGCAAAGACTGGAATGTACGGAAACATATCTAGCAAAAGACTAAATTACTGGTCAGATACTGGACCAGTCCTTACAAAATTGGAATGGGACCACCATGGGATCATCCTCTTTCATTAAAGAGAAAGTTCATTCAAATTTGTCCAGTAGTTTCCGAGTAATGCGCAAACAAACATAGAAGAAAAAGATCACGGCCGTAATTTACGTAAATTTTTATCATTTCCCATAAGACTTTGTGTTCAATGCGTTATAATGAAAATGCTAATAACTTTTTTCTCACGTACTCTGGCTTCACAAAAATTTATCTGAGTCACATTTCAACTAATATGTACCAGTATGTTCATTTTTATCAAATTTGGATAGTACATTTTATTAACAATAACTATTTATTAGCACTAAGTTATTGTATCTTAAACTGATTTTTGTATTAAATAAAAGTTCATCTACGAATTTAAATACATAGGCGAAATCAGTGCACACGAAGTCAGACGCACCTGTGATCTAGCGCTAAAGTGGCAGCCCCAGAACTTAAAGGATCCGGGTTCAAATCCAACCAACAATTTTTCTGAAGTTTTCTTAATTTATTTCTCAATTGCATTCTTTCCAGTAAACTGTATCCATTCATCAAAACATTTCTAAAACGTAAAACAACAAAGTGAGTAATTATTATAAGCGAAAAAATTACTTTTTCTTTTCGCATATTCGTTCACTCTAAATAGAGTGAAAAAGGTCACAATTATTCACTCGTTCTAAAAGTGAAGAATCACTCCAAAATAAGTGACTGTGTTTTCATGATCGCTTGGAGTGAGAATTCCCTCCAAAAGAGTGAAAATTCACTCAAAAAATTTAGAGAGTAAAAATTCTATAACCGCGAGTACTGCATTAAATGCATACATGCAAATTCATGTGTGTATAATGTACGTGTGTGCGTGTGCGTATGGATGCGTGCGTACGTGTGTGAGATTCTCAGCATATCCTTTCACTTACACGCACACACTCGCCCACACATACGCACGTGTACGCATACAAATACATACACTTCTGCAAAAAATGCGTTGTTTAATCACTGTACATCTACATTCTTTCAGTTTTCACTTCTAAATATAATGTAAATAATTAAACTTACTTTTTGCTGTTTGTAAACAAAGATTTCAATGCTATGTTTTATTAGAATTAATGTAATGCAATGCAGGTACAAAATGTATTCTTTTTATCTATATAACATTCACATATTCAGATATTTCAAATATATTCATTACATTAAAAATGGATTTTTTATGACCGCACTTGCTTGATTTATTATTTTTGTAACATTCAATCTTTTACTCCACCTATTAGCCCATTTCCTTGATCCCTCTTCTTCGAACTTTGGCTTATTAATTTTATCTATTTCGATTTGTATATCTGACCCGGAAATATATAATTTTACATTATTAATATTAACTCTGAATTGCTATAGAAACTACGTTCAAGACATTGTAGACCTATTAAAGGATTAATATGATACTTACTGTAGCAATTCCAAGGATTGCATTTGCTTGCTTATATCAATTGCAACTTTTAAAATGACCACATACAAAGATTGTAGCATTCTTCATAAATTCCAGTTTTATTAATAATATAAGGAATCGTAGACAACTTGTGGAGTCATTTATAGCACATTAATGGGGAGAAAGCAGTAATAATTTACATCTCATGGTAAAATTACAAAATCTTGTAAAAATAATTCCTATCTAATAAATAATTATATAGGGGGCTACGCCCCTTTATTATTAACAGTCCCCTGCGCACTTCGCGCATCAACCCCCTTGATTGGACGTGAATGGCGAGATATAAAGGAGGCCTCGATTCTTATACATCAATTAACGTATACCGAATAAACTAGCTTATAAATAGCGTTAAAATAACGAATAATTTAAAAAAAGAACCAAAATATCGTACAAAAAGGGAGATATTGAAAAAGTCTCGATTCTAATACAAAAATAATGTATACCAACGTGAACTAACGTAAACTACGTGAAATAGAAATACCTTAATTATAACGAAAAATTCTTAAATAGCCCCAAAATATCGTAGAAAAAGCAAGATATAGAGAAGGCCTCGATTCATACACGTAAAATAACGTAGAATAATGTAAACTACGTGAAATACCTCGTAAATAACGTAAAAATAACATCAAATTCTGAAAGCGAGGCCAAAATAACGTACAAAAAGCGAGATATAGAAAAGGGCCTCGATTGTTGAATCGACGGCGGCGGCGGCAAAATATTTGTATAATATAGAGAGAAAAGGATATGTTTCAATTTATACTGACTTTTTGTATAAAACTGCTTCTTTAATGGAATCAAATGCTGAGATATTTTAAAATTCGCCATACTTAAAATCTGTCGTAGTTAAAACGTATTATAAATTATTGAATATTTTTTTAAAGTAGAGATGAATAACATACGTATGCAGTAATATACATATTATATGTTAAGGATAGCTTCATGATTCAAAGATACTAGGTACATGCATAAATATTTATGTACTTGATTATAAAATTATATTAGACTATTTTAAATGAAATATTTGTTAAACAAGACCAGACCGAGACAAGACCAAGACGAGACTTAAAATTTTGGACTTTTTCAAGACCAAGATGAGACTTTCAAATGTCTCGTCTTATCTCGTCTTGGTGGCAGCGCTAGGCAGTAAGTATCATCCAATCAAACAACTTGAAATGAAGTGTTTCGATGGCACGGTTGATTTCGAAGAATGAATATCTGCAACCAAAACCAAAAATTCATAAAGATTATTAATATGTGC
Source organism: Gastracanthus pulcherrimus (assembly GCA_949152435.1). Lineage (NCBI taxonomy): Eukaryota > Metazoa > Arthropoda > Insecta > Hymenoptera > Pteromalidae > Gastracanthus > Gastracanthus pulcherrimus. The sequence continues at coordinate 24,322,618 of OX424572.1, read as the reverse complement.
GATTGTCGCTATCGTCGAAACTAGAATCAAATTCTCTCGTTTGATACAAGCAAAGTGGCGAAGGTTCAAAATTAAAGTATTGTTTTTTGTCAACTATTTACAGATTTGTGAAGCTACAAAATCAATAATTTTAGGCAAAAAAATTAATTATAGTTTCGTTGATAGCAATAGGTAGTCATTAAGAATAATAATATTTTTGAATTTTTGATTTTGTAGATTTCCTCCGAAATTAACCACGCGATCGAGACATCTTTGATTTCCAGAAGCAACACTGAGACAAAAAATTAGTAACCATTACAAGACCCTTTAGTAAATCCAATATGTAGGAAAATTTTACTCATTACTATGAAATTTAGGACAGAATACTAGACGTCTTGTTTTGAGTGCCAATTGTATCTTATTTTGGTTGTACGAGACTCAGTACTAGACATTCTTGTAATATTTACTATACTGTTAAGGAATAGATACTATATTATATATATATATATATATATATATATATATATATATATATATATATATATATATATATATATATATATATATATATATATATATATATATATATATATATATATATATATATATATATATATATATATATATATAACTTATATATAAAGGTACACTGACAAAAAGGATTGGGTATCACATATATACTCTTATATTTATATGATAACAATACCGGTATCGATCGAGTAATTATACATATTTCGTTATAGTCGTCGCTATATTAGAGTTGCAATACGTAGTTTAGATCGATCAACCAGATTAATTTAATTAATTAAAATAATTTAACTCAGTCCTAGGTTGGCTGCGAATCATTACTAACCGTACTACATTATATTTTCCTAGACAGTCTAGTAACTATTCGTACCCCCTAGTAGTAGCCGTTACTACTTTTTTTCTCAGTGTAGCGAGACGCTCAATATAACGCAACATACCATCAACAGGGAGTAACAAATGTACGTAAGTAAAAACTAAGTGAAAAAATACTTGAAAACAATGGATTTTTTAGATCGTCACTCTAAACTACCCTTTAATACTTAAAAACAAGTTTCAAACTGATTGTTTTTATAGAAAGTTTTGTATGAACTGTTAAAACAATACATTTTAGTTTTTAAGACCAGGCCTACCCCTTAAGCACACGCATGATGGTACTTTAATGACTATTTTTATGCAGTGACGTTAATCGGAATGGAGAACTCTAATTGGAGTGAGTCTAACTTAAGAAACAGCTAATTAGTTTTAAGCTTACTTAAATATATTCTGCTGTTCTTTAACTTGAAGAGAAATTTGAGAAAAAAACACAAACAGAGCGTCGTGCATTCTCAGAGTATGTAAAATGCAATAATAATTAAAAAAATTAAAAAATAACAAATAGAGGAATGACACATGGAGAGCCCGCATATGCGTTAACCTTATTGTTCATTCATTCGCTGCGCGCTCATATTAACTTTCGTAAGAGCTGCTGCCGCCACCAATCCACAAACTATTACGCGTAGAGACAAATCGCGATTTTCCTGCTACATATATAATATACACCGCAGAAAGAGAGAAAACGCCTGCAAACTCGCAACACACGCATACTTGCAAGTGCGCCGCGCGGCGAGTGCTTATATAGCGTCGGAGCGGCGCGGCGCAGCGGCGGCTCATGCCGCAAGGTTGCTCTTAGCGTAAAATCTGTATGGGAGTTGGGAGAAAGAGACAGAGAAAGAGAGAGCGAGAGAGAGAGAGGGGAAAGAGTCTACGTAGTCGTTTCCATTCAAGTATTAACGAGAGGCCGAGCGAGAGGGAGATACGTGCGCTCCGCGACGAGTGGCGGAGTGCCACACTATGTATATAGGTATATGTATCGGGAGAGGAGGCACGCAAACGCTGCTGCTGCTGCTGCACGCACACTCGGTACGCGGCGACTAACCGTGGAGGAGGGTAACCTAACCTATACAAGTGCGACCGAGATGTTGTACCGTGTGTACGCGAGGAAAATGGGTATTGTGCTCTCTCAAGTTCTTAGAGTGAGCAGTCACTCTAAAAGTGGGCGAGTTTGGACCAATTTAATTAGAGTGAAAATTCGACCTTTATGGAGTCAATTTGCATTTTAATTAGAGTAAATTTTTACTGCAAAGAGTGAGCGAGTCTCTTTCGCTATTTAGAGTAAAAAATCACTATAATTAGAATGCAAATATGATCCGTATTATGCGTCGAATTTTCAATCTGATCAAATTGGTCCAAATTTGCCTACTTCTAGGGTCTTAGTAGGAATTTCAATTAAAATTCAAATTTCCCGCCTTAATTTTTACCGACCGAGTGGTGGATAATTATTTATAATAAAAATACTTGTATTTAGACAAAACCCAAACTCACTAACCCTTTATTGAGCAACAATGAACCTATGTGCAAAGTTTCAGACGTTAAAAACAACGGCACCCTAAAAAATTATTGGAATGAAAATTATAAACTTTCATTCCAATAATTTCTTAGGGTGCCGTTGTTTTTACCGTCTGAAAGTCTGCACATAGGTCTATTAATTATTGCTCAATGAAGGACTAGTGAGCTTCGGTTTTATCTAAATTAATCGCTATGTGCATGACACTAGCGCCTTACGTATTTTACCTGTTTTGGTCAATCGGAGAACACATCATCATAGTCATTTTTTTAATTGGGCCAGTTTAATTAAGAAAACTCCCTAGATATAAATACCAAAATATCAAATTAACTTACAGCACATATGGGTGATTGTCAAATGAAACGGTATTTTTAATGTCACCAATACACTGAGTAGAAAGGAAATATTATTACGCTCTGGTATGTTTGAAGTTCTTAAAAGCGATGTATTTGACATGTTAAATACAAATTTATGACAATTATGCTATATTTTTAACGCATATATATATAGCCTACAAGTAATTATCGTGGCCTGTCACCATCGAATAATTCACGCAATTCTGAATTTATTAGAAAATAATTTAATTATATCTAACCTATTAAACTTTAAAGTACATTATACGTACAATATGTTCTAATTTTTTCACAATAAATTTTTTACTTATCCGTCTATAGGAGTGTTACGAATGTTGTCGCCAACTTTTTGAGATTTAACATCGTCGCTCTATTTTAGCGCCATCTAACCTATGAGGTTTTATAGTTCGAACTTCAAACAATTACGTCAGCGAGTGACCCTGTTTTTATTTGCAGTTTTTATAGTTAGTTTTAACGTTTTTCGTTTTAAAATTCCAAAAGCTAAAAAGATACGTAATTATCGTGGTCATTAAAATTATTCGTAAGTTACATATGAAAATAAATTTTTTGCGGTTATCTGGTATAATAGTAGAGTCTTAAAAAAGCTATTTTTCATTAATTTCGTCCGAATTAAAGCGAAAAATAAGTAAATAATTGTATGCCCATCTGAACGAAAATGGCCACTTTTTTCCCTGAAAAGCGAGACCAAAATTACACTTTTTGCCTGCAAATCACTTTTTTCCGCAAATGCGGAAAGAAAGTAATTTTTTTCCCTCGGGAAAAAAGTGACTTCACTAAAAAATAGTCAAAATTCCTTTATTTCATCAAGTTCTACCAATAACCCTGATTTTCGATTGTCTTTTACCACCTCTGACCACAGTTGAGATGGGCATAAAGTTCTATATGTAACTCGAGAAAAAAGTCGATTTTTCTGCGGGAAAAATATTCGACTTTTTGCCCTTGTTACATAATGTACTATTCCTCAAGTCAATTATTTAATTTATTCTTCATTTAGAGATTCTTCTTAAGTTATCCCGAATAAGAAATGACTATATGGATCACTCTTCGATTGCATGTTTTTCTGATTGGAGTCACAGTCTATAAGTATTCCCTGAGATCTGATCAATTAGCTGTGCACCCGTCTATACGGATATTTCCTTATATACTGTTGATTTCGCGTGCGTTTCTAAGAAGTTCTCTAAAAATTGTTGTTTTATTAACTATCACAATGTTTTCCTGCCAGAAAGCCTAAAGTAACATCCTAAACCAACTTACCCTCTTTCTATCTTCTCAAATGTACTTACCTCATATAATTTTGTAGATTGTTTATTTCTCTTGTTTCTCCTCCTTGCTTTATTACTTATTCATTTTCGCCTGACTACGCTGAACCCAAAATGAGCTCCAAGCTATTACGAGTTCACCGCTCTTCTGTGAAAACATAGAAATACAAAGCACGTGTAACTTTGGTTAGATTATATACCAAATAGGGTAGTGACCCCAGTAGTCAGCCACCCCCCAATAGTCGGGCACTTTGACTATTTTCTTTAATAAATAAACCCGTAGACGTTATTAATGATCTATGCCATTTAAACACTTATTCCTGGCGTTAAAACAGTTCAAGAACCATAAAATAAAAATTGTTTTCGATATATCTTAATTGATATGTGCTTACAGGTGCTCGAATATTGGAATATTTCTAATTTTTGCAGAATTTTAGTTGTCGACCGGGCCTGGTCGGTAACCTATGTTCAAAGCTACTTTTAATTATAATGATCATTACGATTAATTAATATTTAATTTCATTCATTTAATGTTTATTCAATATTTTATACCTAAACTAAAATCATAGAACTATTAAATATAATAAACAATGTTTTTAAAGCGCGATTTATTGCCTTAAATTGTCCTGGTCGACTACTAGCGATGAAGCTGCCGAGTACTAGATTCCAATGGTCAACTACTAGCGCTTTCGCCATCTTTTATTAAAACACATAATATAATTATCCTGTAAATATTTTAAGCAAAATAAACATTTTATCAAAAACTAGAAAACATTTAAACTGTAATAGAATATTTCTGAATTTATTGTAATAACTTGAATACAAGTTTTTCCTTAGAATCCCGACTACTGGTATATAAAATTACTTATATAAATTAAAATTAAAGTACTTATATAAATTACATCAAGACCGACACCAACATTTACCCTATATCCTCCTTATACACCCCCCATGTCTACACACGCTCCCACATCCTCGTCCTCTTCCTCCCAGGACTCCCAAGACTCCCAAGCTCCTCGCGGCCACACTGTACAAAAATCTTGCGACTCCCATCTCTCTCTCTCTCTCTCTCTCTCCATACTGCAGCTACTGCGACTGCGCGGAAGAACCGCGCTCTCTCTCCGCTGCACCGCGATCTGCCGCCGCGCCGATGGCACACGTCTGGCAGTCGAAAATGGCCGCCGAGCGCCGCGCGACGTCTCGCCGTCGTCGAGCTCCTCGTTCCGCTGCTGCCGCCGCGCCTACGATCAAAACCAAACTGTCTCCCTCTGCGATTACTACATACAGTCCGATATAATCTTCGATTTAGCCGCTCACCTCCCCCCTGGCGCAGTAATAATAATAATAATAGGCAGGGAGAAGATCACACGACACATAGCGGAGCGAGTGTGTGTGCGCGAGCGACGACACGAGAACCTAACCTCGAAAATCGCGAATACGACGAATATATATATATATATATACATATATATATAATATATCTGCGTGTGCGTGTGTGTATCATCTCTCTCTCTCTCTCTCTTGGGGAGTTGACTGGCGATAGAGAGAGAGAGCGCGACGTTTCCGCGGAGAAGAGAGAAGGCACTTTTTCGCGCCTTGACACAGCTCTCTTCGCGGAGCCTGTACAGCTGTGTAACAGAAAAATAAGATCATCAGCAGTAGCAGCAGCTTGTGGCAGTGTGCAGTGCGTGGTGCAAGTGTGTCTATATATCTCTCTCTCTCTCTCTCACTGTCACTGCAGTTGTGTATATTTTTTGTGTTTAGTTTTTCTCTTCTGTACGACACGGGTCCCTCAGCTTCGGCCTGCAAGTGCGTGCTCCGATTTTTTTATTTGCTTCTGCGAGGAAGAGGAAGAGGAAGGAGGAAGAGGAAGAGGAAGAGGAAACTGCTGGCAGTGTTCGAGTGCACAGGTGAGTCTGGTTTTTCCTCGCACGCAGCATCTCTCGCCCCCCTTTCACCGTGTGGATGCGAGAGAGTTGGGTTGCGCGCGCGGCGCACCAATGACCATATCCATCCCGTGTCTCTCGTCTCTCTCTCTCTCTCTCTCTCTCTCTCTCTCTCTCTCTCTCTCTCTCTCTCTCTCTCTCTCTCTCTCACTCTCTCTCTCTCTCTATCTCTCTCTCATCTCTCTCTCTCTCTCTCTCTCTCATCTCTCTCTCTCCTCTCTCTCTCTCTCTCTCTCCTCTCTCTCTCATCTCTCTCTCTCTCTCTCTCTCTCTCTCTCTCTCTCTCTCATCTCTCTCTCTCTCTCTCTCATCTCTCTCTCTCTCTCCTCTCTCTCTCTCTCTCTCTCTCTCTCTCTCTCTCTCTCTCTCTCTCTCTCTCTCTCTCTCTGTCTTTTTCTCGGGCTCTGTCTCTTGGGTGCCCCGTTCACGCTGGGTATAAGTGCAAGTTGAGTGAGTGCTGCTGCAGCTGGATGGAAAAGGTTTTGCATTTGTAGGGAATGGTTTTTTGGAAAATAAATAAATAAACAGAAAGGGGACTTAACCTATCGGGTCGTGGGGTATTTTGAAAATTTGAGAACGTTCGCGATAGGGAGAAAAAGTGCCTGCAGGTGTAGTGTACACATGATTGAACGAATGATCGGGTCTTATTCCAATTCTTGTTCTTTTTCTTTTTCGTAAATTTTCAAATTACGGAGCGTACACTCCGATTAAACAGTTACATTCATACATTAAGTAACCTAATTCGGAGAGCTGAGTAAAATACACAAAATGGAAAAGAACAAGATAGTTAACGGAAGCTAATTCGTATGGAACTATCTTGAAATATTGTAGAAGTCTACATTCTATAGTAAACCCTCGTAGGATAATTTTGAAAGAGTTCGATACAGAATACTGTTTTGATTGAGTGTATCTTACACCTGTGTACTCAGTCTTGACCGATTTTCGATGCGTATACGCAGGAGAAACTTCAAAAAATCCGCGAATCCGCCACGAGAAGAGGTTATAAGAGGCTCTCGTCGAGCTGTTTCAAATATGGCTAGCAATGGCGTGTATACACTCTTCAAGTTTGCAAGGGGCATTAACGCGTACACACATTTCAGATGTATTCCTTTTCCCCATCTCTCTCTTCTCTCGCAATGCACACTCGACAGAAGCAGCATCCAAACGAACGTTTCTCAAATCTCCCAATGAGGTTAGTCAAGTTAGGTTAACTAACGCAAGATTGTATTCAAACGAGGTTGGATCATTTCAAAACGCCCGAATTTACATCTGTTTAGTACACTCCGAACTGCTCGCACGCCAAATTCATAAGATTCAAACTTCGAATTTCTAAAACTCGTAAAAGCTGTGTACGCATGAATTCCCAACCAAACTTCTACGCTATACTTCAGCAATAGAAATGACAAAATCTCAATCCAAGAATGTAGCGTTCGACTGTACCTGCACATGCCTACCTACGCGAAAGAAAAGAAATCGTCGCAATCACGCGAGTCTCGCGTGACTTACGCGCCTCTCCCAGGTCGACTCCTTCATC